>CAUYON010149843.1:0-32509 GCA_963573935.1 Arctocebus calabarensis
TCACACAGCTCATAGCAACCTCCAACTCCTGGGCTTAGGCGATTCTCTTGCCTCAGCCTCCTGAGTAGCTGGGACTATAGGTGCCAGCCACCACACCCGGCTCTTTTTCTGTTTTGCAATTCGGCTGAGGCCCGGTTTGAACCCGCCACCTTCAGTATATGGGACCGGTGCCCAACTCGATGAGCCACAGGAGCCGCCCAAGCCATTTTTTTTTTTTTGGTTGCAGCCGTCATTGTTGTTTGGCGGGCCCAGGCTGGATTCGAACCTGCCAGCTCAGGTGTATGTGGCTGGCGCCTTAGCCGCTTGAGCCACAGGCGCTGAGCCAACACTGCCTTTTTAAAAAAGTTAATTTTTGGTCAGGTGCAATGGCTCACACCTGTAATCCTAGCACTCTGGAAGGTTAAGGCAGGTGGATCATTTGAGCTCAGGAGCTGCAGACCAGCCTGAGGAAGAGGGGGACTCTTTCTCTAAGAAAAATAGAAAAAGGGCGGTGCCTGTGGCTCGAAGGAGTAGGGCACCGGCCCCATATGCTGGAGGTGGTGGGTTCAAACCCAGCCCCAGCCAAAAACTGCAAAAAAAAAAAAAAAAAAAAAAAAATAGAAAAATAGAAAAAGTAGTGAGGCTGTGGTGGCTGCCTGTAGTCCCAGCTACTCAGGAGGATGAGGCAGGAGGATCACTTGAACCCAAGAGTTTGAGGTTTCTTTTTTTTTTTTTTTTGTAGAGACAGAGTCTCACTTTATCACCCTCGTTAGAGTGCCGTGGTGTCACACAGCTCACAGCAACCTCCAACTCCTGGGCTTAGGCGATTCTCTTGCCTCAGCCTCCCAAGTAACTGGGATTGCAGGCGCCCACCACAATGCCTGGGTATTTTTCTGTTTTGCAGTTCGGCTGAGGCCGGGTTTGAACCCGCCACCTTTGGTATGTGGGGCCAGAGCCCTACTTGATGAGCCACAGGCGCTGCCCCGAGTTTGAAGTTTCTATGAGCTGTGACACCAGGGCATTCCACCCAGGACAACAGAATGAGATTCTGTCTCAAAAAAAAAAAAAAAAAAAAAAAAGAAAGAAAGAAAAGAAAAGAAAGAGAGAGAGAGAAAGCATGCTGATTACTGCTGTAGAACAATGCATTTAATCTCCATAAGCACTTAATTTGTGGCCCCAGTTTACAGAAGGGAAAACAGACACAGAGTGGTTAAATCACTTGCCTGAAGTCACACAGCCATTGACACTGGAGCTGAGTGGTAGGAGATGCCAGCAGAGATGGGACTGTTAAGTCCCTCAGCGTCTAACAAAAGGCCCCAAAGTTAAGGTGTGGTAGACATCTGTGTTTGGTCTCTCCATGCCTGACCTTCAATTCTTCATCTGGTAATAGCATATGTTTCCTGAGGACCATCCATTTCTTTTTTTGTAGATTTTGGGGAATTCTTTATGACCTCTCTAGAGAGAACCAAGAGCTCCTCTTTCAGGGCAAAGAAAGGCCCTTGGCCACAATGAAAACAAGAGGAATAACTGGCCCTTTGTGCATATGAATGGACATAGTCCCCTCTCCTCCTAATCTGTCTACAGATCTGTGGATACAAATATTCACAGAAGCAGTCATGAAACAGGCAGGGAGGTTTTGAGAGTGGGGAGGGTCCTTTACTGCTTTCCTTTGTGTGCTGGCTTTTGGAAGGTGGGAGTGGAAGTGTACAAGTGGGTGGACAGGAGCATGGGTGAGGCTGAAGGTTAAGGGAGGACAGGCCATTGGGGGGGGGCCCTCCATGAGAACCCTGCCCTCACCTGTACCTCCAATGATCTGCCTTCGCCTTGGGCTGTCTGTGACCACTCCGTGCCATGCATGGGGCTACTCCGACTTGGACCTCTGAACTCTCCTCTAGCTGTGGGTAATTTGGGGACATCTCAGGAGAGTCTGTGTATCAGGGCGGGGTCCCTCAGAAACAGGTGCTTGGGGGTGGGTGAGCTGGGTTGGGAGGTGCCAAAGGCTGGGACAGAGTGGGGGTCACTCCTCACTGTGGAAAACCTTCCAGGACACAGGTGCCCTGAACTGGTTTTGCCAAGTGGTTCCTGCAGGGCATTCCCAGTAGGATTCTGATGAGGTTGGGTGCCTCATGGGTGTTGCCAGCCAACCCTGTAGGGGTGGTTTATAATTCAGGATGGTGACTCTTAGTTGAGACCTAAGCATCAGGGGGAATGTGGGCTAGTGGGCATTTAGTAGGGGACAGGGTGCTCTGCCTGGCTCCCCAGCCAGGACAGCTAGCCAGGACCTGGTTAGGGTCTTTGGTTGTGGCTTTCCCAAGACACTAATGCAGTCAGGAAACCTCCACCCCTGGCCACTGAATTCCATGGGTGGGGGGGAATCTTGAGGGGCTCACTGCAGGGAGTTGGGAAAACACCCAGACATTGCAAAGAGCCAGGGACTGGAGACCTATAGCTTTTTTACCTTTCTCACTTTCAAACACTTCTCCCAGTAGCTAACAAACCCTGTTCTTCTATGATTCTTCAGGGGACAGACCCAAGCAGGGTGCTTCACCAAGGGACAAAGACCACTCCCATTCAAAAGCCCTTTGATTCAGTGTTTTTTTATTTTTTTCCTCTTTTTTAATGTCATGCAGTAATTCACAGTCCCAAGCCCACGGTTTTCAAACAAGGTAGGAAAAAAGGAAAAAAGAAGCAAAGGAATTTGGTGATGGTGGTTTTGTTTTCTTGTTATTTTGAGCAGGACCAAATGTCAGAAAAAAGTGCCTCTTTTCTCAATCATTAATTTTTTTATCCTTTTAAAAATCATTTATTATTATTATTTTTAAATTGATTTCTGCAGGCAGTAATATAGTAGGGTTTGGTATAACCAGCAAGCACTCCTGTGTCTGAACGTGTGTGGATGCGAGTGTATCTGGTGGTCCGTGGGGCGCTGGATTTCCACTTCTTCCAGCTCTCTGCCACATGCCACCACCAGCTCGCGTTTACCAGGGAAAGGAAAGATTCGATTGAGATGATAAAACTCATCAATAGAAGCTATTTTTCCCCCATTTTTTTCTTTTAAAAATTTTTGTGTGTGTGTGTATGTGTTTTTTTCCATGTTCCCCAAGGTTCTCCAAAAATGTCTGAGTTAATTCAAATTCCTTGACGGCATGGTTTGTCTGCCCTCTGCCCCCCCACCCAAGATTCGCTGTTGTGGGTGGGTGGGTGGGTGGGGATCGGGGCTGGGTGGAGAGTGCTGTTGCTTCCCAGGAGGGTGTGTTCTGGCCAAAGGGCTTTGTGGACACCCTTGTGGTCCAGCCCTGGCCCCTTCAGAGTCTAGGGTCTCCCGGCTGGCCCTCTCCTGGGCCCTCTGTGCTGGGCCCCATGGCCTCTGCGTGGCTCCTCTGGGTGGGGTGTGTGCGTGGGGTGCGTGGGGTGCCGGGCAGGCGCCACCCCCACCAGACTTAGCACCAGTCGTCATCACTCTCGCTGTAGGGTTCATGCAGGCCCTTCCGGGAGCCCGGCCCTTGGGGCCTGGCTAGTCCGTGCGCTGGGTAGTAGCCGTTGGGGAGTCGCCGGTGCCGGGAAGGCGAGGCGCAGGCCGGGCCCGAGGCCCGGGGAGTCCTGGGCGAGCGCCCAGTGGCGCCTGAGGATGGATGTCGCACAGCGGGTGGCGCGTCGTAGGCCCCAGCTGTGGCCTCCTCATTGCCCAAGCTGCCCTGGCCATCAGCTTCATCATAGTCGGAGCTCCGGTAGTAGCTGTGGTGCCAGGGACCCGGGGGTCCTTCGGACACGTGTGGGCCGGATGCCGGCCACCGGGCCCCGCTATGGCGACAGGCCCTAGGGGACTCGCTCCGGGCAGGGCCTGGGGCCCGCCGCTCCATCCCTGGTGAGCGGCGGCTGCCGTGGCCCCCCACGGGTGGCCGCTCCCCGGCCAGAGGCTCAGCTGCTGGGCCCGGGTACCTCCGAGGGCCGCTGGTGGCCGCTCGGCCTGGCCTGGCCACTGCCTGCTGCTGCTGCTGCTGCTGCTGTTGCTGTGGGGGCCCTGAGCCGCCGGCCTTACGGATCACGGGGGAATAGGACACGTGTGGCCGGGGGGTGGAGGGGGTCTGGGGGAGCTGGCGGCGCCCCCGCCTCGGAGTGCTGGTACCAGATGTTGAGGGGGCTGGGCTTCCACTTACGGAACTACTGCCCTACACGAAAATTGAAACAAAGGAAATCAAAAAAAAAGGTACCACAAAATCAACCAGAAGGAGATGGGAGGAGACACAGAGGATGGGGAGGAAGGGAGGGGATGGCAGAGGGGCCAGAGGAAAGGGGGGACGGAGGAGGAGGAAAGGGGGGGAGACACAGGACATTAGAATGGAAAAAAAGGAGAAAAGCAACAGCCACAGGGAGAAGGGGAGGAGGGGGGGTGAGAGAGACAAGAAGGGGGGGAGTCGAAAACCAACACAACAAAGTGAAAAGAGAAATGAGAAATGGAGTTTTGTAAGTTTTGGGGTTAAAGTAGCAGAAGTTTCAAAAATTACTCACAGGCGTCCAGAGGACAGAAATCATAATTGAAACAGAAAGGTAAGCCGGGTTAAAGGAAAGCGAAAGGCGTGGGGCAGCACAGCCCTGAACTTAAACGTGATCCACAACCAAAGAGGAAACAGCTGCGGTTGGGTGAGGAGGGGGTGGTGGGCAGGCAAGGGTCTGGGGAGATGGAGTGGGGAGCCAGTGTGGCAAAGGGGGCAGTTTTCATCCCCACTGGGTGGTCTCTGGCTTGGGTAGCCTGATGCTGGGCAGGGTTGGAGGTCACAGCCCACCAAGGATCAGGGACCCACTTGTCTGGAGTGGCCATCGACCTTTGGCTGGGGGTCCTTCTGTGGGTGATGGGTGGCTGATCAGCCCCCTCCCCTCCTCCCAGCCCCTGAGCCCGGGCCCCAGGTTGCTGCACACTGCACCCACCTGCCTGTGTGCCATGTGCTCTCGACCCTCACTGGGTGAGCGGGACCAGCGTTGGTCCCTGGCCCGAGCTCGGCCGTGGTCAGGTCGCTCTTGGGTGTAGCGCTCCTTGTCAGGGGGTGGGGGGTGGTGGTGGTGGTGATGGTGATGGTGTTGTCGATGCTTCCTGTCCTTGGGCCGGCCCCGCTCCTGGTCTCGCTCCTTTGATGGCAGGTCCCCAGATTGGGTGGTCATGCTCAAGTCTGTCCCCAAGCCTGGGCCGGGTGGGGTCACACAGACAGCCATGAGGGGGGTGGGGTGGATGTGCACATAGGAGACCACCCTGAGGTCTGGGGGCCCTGGACCATGGCAGGGAAGCCCTGAACCCCTCTCTGTCCCCTCTCCATGGACGCCTCCCCTTTTCCACCCTCAGTGTCTCCTCTGTCCGGCTTTCTCATCCTGGAGCCTCCTGCCCCTGGGCCCCCATGGGGGTGCCCACCTGTGTCCACATCGGTATAGCGGCCCAGAGAGCGCTCAGAGGCGCGGTGGCCATGGTCACGGCGCCGCTGGTGGTGCCGCTGATTCTCCTCAGGTGGGACCCGCTCTAGCGAGTAGTCGTCCAGGCGCCGGGCCTTGGGGCCCAGCACGGAGGCTGAGCGCTTCATGGGGCTGGTGTCTGAGATGGTCTGGGTGGGGGGACAGGCCAGTGGGCCAGGGTCAGCGGTCAGCACCAGGTGGTGATGATCCTTCCCGCCCCATCGCAACAGCCCATTGGGCGGCCTTCAGTGACCGTCCAGGGTCAGGGCCTGGAAGGGGCTGTGGGTCCCTAGCTTCTCCAAGTCAACCAGGCCCTGAGCATAGCCCAGCTTACCTGTTCTGAGGACAGGCTGAGAGTGAGAGCTCTTTTGTCCTCAGGAGACAGGGTTAAGGACCTTTCTGGGTTCTGGCCAGGAGGCCCCATCTGATCCCCACCTCCCAGCCCTGGGCCTAGGCAAGGTCTGGTAGGTTGGCTGAAGTGAAGCTCTCCCCACATTCAGGGTGCAAACCTGGGAACCTGGCTTTGTGGCCTCATCCCAGCCCCAGCTCAGCCTGATCTCCAGGTAGGCTGGGAGCTGTTGCCTCCCACAGCTGGCTGACATGATCTGCATTCATGTTCAGGGGCTACGCTATGCTCTCCTGCCCCTCAAATCTGGCTCTCTCTGCTTAGATCCAGGCTAGCACGCTCCCAGGAGGCCACCCTGGCATCTGAGGCCCTAGAGGGCTCCCTGTTCCCATCCTTGGGGTATTGCACCCCAGGTCAAGAACTGACAGAACCCTTACAGAAGGCAGAAGAGGTAAGAAGGAAGGTGGGTCAGACATCCCCTCCACCCACTGTAAGGCCCAGCTTAGCTAAGCTCAGGAGACATCACCCTAGGCAGGAGGCTGCAGGGCCAGGGGGTCCGTGGTGTCAAGGGAACAAGCAGGATGGGCCTGGTCAGCCTCTTGGAGAGACAGTGCCCCCTGGCCCTGGTCCTAGTCCTAGTGTTGGGGCTCTGAAGAGAAGGAGGTGGAGGTGGCCCCGCCCTGCCAGGGCAAACGTGGGGCACACACAGGACACAACACACAAGGATGGGGCTCCATGGGGGGAGGGGATGTGGCCTGCAAAGAAAGAGGGGACTTGAAGGGGTGAGAGATGATGGGACTCCCACGAGGGGGGGTGGGGAGGAAGAGGGGGCCGGAGCCCGCAGGACGGTGGGCGGGTACAGTACATACACTGAGGTTATTCCCACGTGGCCGGCCCCTCCTCCTCTGTCACAGCCCCACGGGATGGTGCACACAGAAAAAACAGAAAGAAGAAAATAAATATAAAAGGCAAGAGGGAGAGTGAGGTGGTGGTACGTGGAGTGGGTGTCAAGGAAGGAATCCAGATAAGTGAAGTTGAGGGAAAGGAAGGAAAGGAGAGCATAGTGTAGGCCCTGAACCTGAGGAGGAAAGGAAAAGTTCAAAGTCCCTGGTGAGTGGGATAGGTGCCCTGGGGCCCGGGTGGCTGCCCTCCCACGAGTACAGAGGAGACAGACAGGAGACACGGACAGATGGCAGAGGCATGGGACTGACAGATGGGACAGGGTGGCCACGGAGCCACATGCGATGCACCCCAGATCCTGGCCCCAGCTGACACTCGAAGCTTCCAGTGGTGGCTGTTCTCTGGGCTTGTCCCAACCCTCTCCTGGGGCCCTGCAGCTCAATTTTGAGCTAGGACAGGAAAAGGAAGGCACATGCACCCTGGGTGTCTCCACCTTAGGTTTGCAGCAGCCAGAGGCCAGGCCCTTGGGCGACTCTGGCCCAACCAAGCACATAGCACAGTCTCCCACCCTATGCACACACAGCGTGGCACAGCACACGGGAAGCTCGATGCAGCCTGATGTGCTCAGCCCTGGTGCTCATGGTCCTCAGGTGGTGGGCTGGGCAGGCAGCCAAACATGCCTCCAGCTCCCAGCCCCTCTGTCCCGGTGAGCCTGTGGCAGTGGGATCACCCCCCACTCAGGCAAGAGGGCCGGGCAGCTGGATAAAGCAGCCACACACAGACGCACAATCAGGCGCAGGCCCCTGCTCCGCCCACAGTCCTCACTGACATCAGACAAAATACAAACCCCAGCCGCCTGCAGACCCACTAAGGATTCTGCTACCTGGCCCCAGGGCCTCCCACGTACTATGTGAGGCCACATGGGCATGTCTATGTATGCACAATGTGCATATGCCCGCGAGCCTGTGCAGTCTGTGCATAGGGGGCACACATGTGCATGCATGGTGTGCACGTGTGCTTAGGGGTGTGTGTGTGGAGAGTTAGTGATCACAGCTGTCACCTGGCTCTGATGAATCCTCTCTCCCCTCTGCCCCCACAAACTTGTACCAGGGTTGCCCTCTGTTAGCAGGGGCGGCCTCCAGGTGCTCCAAGCATGGCCATGAGAGGGACAGATGGTCCCACCCTGGGCTGGGGCCCAGAGAGGGACTGCACAGTGGGCGGTGGCTGTGGACCAACATCACTGCAGACTCCAGGGGTCCAGCCTGCCTGGTGGGGAGAGGGGTCCAGTCCCAGGGTGGTGGGTAAAAGCCCTCACCTGGTTCTCCGCAGGGAGGCGGGGCATGGAGGCAGCCCGGGCCTGGCCTTCCATGGGGAGGTAGTGCTCGCTGTCCGAGTAGCCATCTCTGCCTATCTCGCGCATCTCCACGGACTGTGGGAAGATGGTGAGGCTGGGTGAGCCTTGGGGCCTTACACAGGGATCCCGGGGTGGTCTGGCATCTGCAGAGGGGCAGGTGTGGGGGGTCCCCGATGCCTCTCTCCTGAACCGCCCCAACCCCCAGAGAGCTGTGAGGGCAGTGTGGGGAGGGGGAAACAGTGGCACCTGAGAGTTGGGCTGGCTGTTGGGCATGTCAGTAGGGGGACCCCGCTCTGGGCTCCAAGTGCCCGTCTTCTGGAACATCTCCTGGGCTCGCTGGGTCACCCAGGATGGGCTTTCCTTGATGCCACCCTCATGAGCCATCCTGTTTGGGGGACAGAGGCCAGGAAGGGGGTGGGTGCTTGGGGGGCTTCTGGAACCTAGGCACCAGTGACCCCACACCCTGCCTCCTGGCTGAAGCCACACTCACAGGCCTCCTCCTGGGTCCAGCTGGGTGGAGGGGAGGGCGTTCTGGCTGGGAACACCCTCCTGCGTTGGGGATGGGGGCTCCATGCGCTGGAACATGAGTGGTGTCCGGTCCTGGCAGAGACAGCAGAAAGCAGTGTGTGAGCACAAGGGTGGGGGCAGGGGGCCAGAAGTCATTCTGACAACTTTTTTTTTTTTTTGAGACAGAGCCTCAAGCTGTCACCCTGGATAGAGTGCTGTGGCATCACAGCTCACAGCAACCTCCAATTCCTAGGCTCAAGCAAATCTCTTGCCTCTGCCTCCCAAGTAGCTGGGACCACAGGCACCTGGCACAACGCCTGGCCATTTTTTTGGTTGCAGCTGTCATTGTTGTTTGTCGGGCCCGGGATGGATTCGAACCTGCCAGCTCAGGTGTACGTAGCTGGCGCTTTAGCCTGTTGAGCCATAGGTGCTGAGCCATTCTGACAACTCTTGCCCCACCCCCAGCCTCAGGTCTGATCTAGCAAAAATTGAGTCTCTTCCAAATTCATCTAGAACTGGCCCACTTCTCCTTTCTCTCAAGTCACAAAGTCACAGCCCCCTCTTTTCCCTGCTGGACCAGGGAAGGTGCCTTCTCCCAGGTCTCTTGGCTCCCACCCTCACCCCCATCACAGTCTGTTCCCCCAGAGCCACCAGAGGGTGCCTGTGAGCACCTGGTCAGGCTATAAACACCTTGGCTCAAGAACCCTCCATGGCTCCCACCTTTCTTGTTAAAAGTCTGAGTACTCCCTGCAGCCCTCAAGACCCTGAAGGATCTTCCCTATCACCTCCCAGCACTTCCTCACTCATTCTGTTCCACTACACCCACCTCCTCACTGTTCCCCAAGGCCCCAGGCTTGGGCCAGCCTCAGGGACTTTGCACTGGCTTTTCCTTCTGCTTGGGATGCCCTTCTCTAGCTATCTTCTTGGCCTACTCCCTTCCCTTTTCCTTCATGATTTTGCTTAGATGTCACCTCCTCAGAGAGGCCCCATCTAACCATCCATTTCTCATTGCACACCCCATCTCTGGGGCATTTTGCTCCATTTTCCCCCATGATGCAGCCTCCCTGCTGCCACATTATGAGATTCAGTCATGTGTTATGTCGTCATTGTCCCACCTGGAATGCTCAGTCCCTGAGGACAAGGATTCTTGTCTGTTTTGCTCATAGCTAGACCCTTTAGGGCCAAGAATAGTATCTGGCACGTAGTAGGTGCTCAGTAAGTATTGGTGGCACAGTTGAACTGATCCATGCTACATGTCCTCAGCAAGTCCCTATTTTGAGGGGACCTGCCCCGGGGCTTGGCTGCAACTGTGCTCCATTCTGGTTGGTTCCCATGGTGACAAGCATCGCCCCTAGCTCCAATGTTCCAGTGTGATGGACAACATACCTGCTCTTCACGCATGGCCTGTAGCTTCTTGGCCTTGCTCTGGCGGTAGTATTCCATGATCATCATAGCTGCATAGATCTTCCCCACTGTCAGGTCTGTGGCTGGGGACACAGAGCAGGGACCACCTTGGAGCTCTGGTCCTGGGTCCTTATTTGGGCCAGCCCCATCCCCATGCCCTCCCCAGCCCTCCTCTTTCCTACCCTCTCCATCCATCCCTGGGGGTCAGAGCCCAGGGGCTGGGCCTAGCTCTTACATTTGTGAGGTGTGACTAGCAGGTCCAGAGTTTTTTGTGACAGGTTGGGCCAAATGGCCATCATCTCCTTCCGAAGTTCAGCATCCATCTGCTGTTTGTCAGCTCCGCCTGCAACAAGGGTGCAGACAAGATGCTGATTGCTGGACAAGATGTCAGCTGGACTCTGGGTCAGTCACAAAGCCAGCAGCACCCAAGAATGAGGCTATAACCACCACTCTGGCACTCTGGGAGGCTGAGGCAGGTAGATTGCCCTGAGCTCATAGGTTTGAGACCAGCCTGAGCCGGAATGAGACCTTGTCCCTAAAAATAGCTGGGCATTGTGATAGGTGCCTGTAGTCTCAGCTACTTGGGAGGCTGAGACAAGAGAATCACTTGAGCCCAAGAGTTTGAGGTTGTGAGCTGTGATGCCACAGCACTCTGCCAAGGGCAACAAAATGAGACTCTGTCTCACAAATAAATAAATAAATAAAACCAGCACTCTGGTCCCCATGGTGTCTCCAGTGCCCTGTGGAGTGGCCCAGAGGTGGCCCTGGGCAGCTCTGGAGTTATGGTGTATGGGGTCTGGTTTTCTGCAGGACCAGGTGCTGTGGAGTGGCTACATGGGGAGAGAGTGCAGCAGTAGAGGGATTCAGTGACTCTGGCTCCCTTTACTGACTGCTTGATTTAGGTTACTCTATTGCTTGGTGCCTCAGTTTTCCCATCTGTGAAACGGAGATGACAGCAATAGAACTCGTCTTTCCTGGTTGTTTGATGATCAAATCAGTTAATGTGCGTGCAGATTGTGCCTGTCATGATTATTTATCTATTTTTATTGAGACAGAGTCTCACTTTGTTGCCCTCTGTAGAGTGCAGTTGCATCATAGCTCACAGCAACCTCAAACTCTTGGGCTCAAGTGATTCTTTTGCTTCAGCCTCCCTAGTAGCTGGGACTACAGGTACCTGTCACAATAACCAGCTATTTTTTTTGTTTAGTAGGCCCGGGCTGGATTCCAACCCACCAACCCCAGTGCATGTGGCCAGCACTCTAACCACTGAGCAACAGGCACCCAGCCCATGATTTTTTTTAATTTTTATTTTATTTTTATTTATTTTTTTTGAGACAGAGCCTCAAGCTGTCACCCTGGATAGAGTGCTGTGGCTTTCCCAGCTCACAGCAACATCCAATTCCTGGGCTCAAGCGAGGCTCCTGCCTCCGCCTCCCAAGTAGCTGGGACTATAGGCGCCTGCCACAACGTCCAGCCATTTTTTTGTTGCAGCCGTCATTGTTGTTTGGCGGGCCCAGGCTGGATTCGAACCCGCCAGCTCAGGTGTATGTGGCTGGCACCTTAGCCCGTTGAGCCATAGGCGCCGAGCCTCATGATTTTTTTGTTGCTGTTGAGACAGAGTCTCACTATGCTACCCTTGGTAGACTGCTGTGGTATCACAGTTCACAGCAACCTCAAACTCTTGGGCGTCAGTGATTCTCTTGTCTCAGCCTCCCAAGTAGCTGTGACTATAGGTGCCCACCATAGCACCTGGCTATTTTTTGTTGCAATTGTCATTGTTGTCTAGCTAGCCTGGGCCGGGTTCAAACTGCCGCCCTCAGTGTATGTGGCTGGCACCGTAACCACTGTGTTACGGGCGCCAAGCTGATTATTTATTTTGAGACAGGATCTTGCTTTGTCAACCAGGCTACAGTGCAATGGCACAATCATAGCTTACTATAGCGCTCCTGGGTTCAACTGATCCTTCTGCTTCAGCCTCCCAAGTAGTTGGGACTACAGGAGCACACAACCATGCCTGACCAATTTTTCTGTAGAGATGGGATCTCACTATGTTGTCTAGGCTGGTCCTAAACTCCTGGCCTTAAGCAATCCTCCCACCTTGGCTTCCCAAAGCACCTGGATTATAGGCTTGAGTCACTGGACACGGCTAGGAAAATTCTTTCTGAAGGAGCTTTCTGCTGATGTACAGGGAGAGCTCAGCTATTGTTCTGGGCTGAGGATTTTGAGGTGACAAGGAGCATTAAACTTTTCTGCCCCTCCTCACTGCTGCCTGAAGCTTCTGTCCAGGTCTACTATCCCCCCTATCCCAGTCTATTTCCCCTGCAGCCACCATAGGGCACCCATGCACACCTGAGTCCCACTGCTTTCCTCCACTATTCAGACTCTTTGGTGGCTCCCACTTTACTCAGGGAAAACTAGTTTTCCCTGCAAGCGCACAAGGCCCTGAACTCTCTGTCTTCTCTGTTCCAGCCACACCAACCTCCTTGTTGTTCCTCAAGCATGCCAAGTATGGTCCTGCTTCAGGACCTTCGCATGAGCTGTTTCCTTCACCAGGATCATTCTTTCTATAAAATCTATGTGGCTCTCTCTCTCATCTCTTTGCTCAGGTCTCTGCTCAACCCCTTTTCTTTTCTTCTTTAGCTCACAGCAGCCTCAAACTCTTGAGCTCAAGCGATTCTCTTGCCTCAGCTTATAGGTGCCTGCCACAACACCTGGCTATTTTTAGAGATGGGGGTCTCGCTCTTGCTCAGAGCTGGTCTCCAACTTGTGAGCTCAGGAGATCTGCCCGCCTCAGACACCTAGAGTGCTAGGATTACAGGCTTGAGCCACCCCGGCATCAACCCCTTTTCAAAAAGATTTGCTAACTGACTCCCTGTCTTTATTTATTTATTTATTTTTTGAGACAGAGCCTCAAGCTGTCACCCTGGGTAGAGTGCTGTGGCATCACAGCTCACAGCAACCTCTAATTCCTGGGCTCAAGCGAGTCTCTTGCTTCCACCTCCCAAGTAGCTGAGACTACAGGCGCTCGCCACAATGCCCAGCCATTTTTGGTTGTAGCCGTCATTGTTGTTTGGCGGGCCCGGGCTGGATTCGAACCCATCAGCTCAGGTGTACGTGGCTGGCGCCTTAGCCCATTGAGCCACAGGCGCCGAGCCATGACTCCATGTCTTAAACCCCATCTCCCATTCACCTTCTATGTCTTTCTCTTGCTTTGATTTCTCTTCTTGCTATATATCATCTTATGTGGCTATTCTCATCTCAGCCACTAGAGGGCGAGGTTCACGGTGGGGTCTTTAGGCCTTGTGGCTGTGGTGGCTACTGATGTAGGAGACTGTGGTCACTGGGCCCAAGCTGATGGGGGTGAGGCTAATTGGTGGTCTTGGACTCAGGTTAGGAGGTCAAGACCATGGAGAGAGATCCTTGGGCAAAACTCTTTTGTCATTGGGTTCTCAATAGCAACCTGTAACTTTTTTTCTTCACCTCATGGGAAGCAGCTGGAATTCATGGTTCTCTTTATTGCCTACTGTAGCCAACTGAGGTGTCCAGGGTTTTAGTATCCTCTTGTCAGAGACAGGGAAAGAAGAGACTGTGAAATTTCCTGTTCAAAGTTACTTTCAGGCTCGGAGCCTGTGGCTCAGCGGCTAGGGCACCAGCCACATACACCAGAGCTGGAGGGTTTGAATCCAGCCCAGGCCTGTCAAACAACAATGACAACTACCACCAAAAAATATCTGGGCGTTGTGGCAGGTACCTGGAGTCCCAGCTACTTGGGAGGCTGAGGCAGGAGAATAACTTAAGCCCAAGAGTTAGAGGTTGCTGTGAGCTTGACACCACAGCACTCTACCTAGGGCAACATAGTGAAACAATGTCTCCAAAAAAAAAAAAAAAAAATCAGCTCGGCGCCGGCGCCTGTGGCTCAACAGGCTAAGGGGACAGCCATGTACACCTGAGCTGGCAGGTTCGAATCCAGCCTGGGCCCGCCAAACAACAATGACGGCTGCAACCAAAAAATGGCTGGGCATTGTGGTGGGCACCTGTAGTCCCAGCTACTTGGGAGGCAGAGGCAGGAGAATTGCTTGAGCCCAGAAATTGGAGGTTGCTGTGAGCTGTGATGCCACAGCACTCTATCCAGGATGATAGCTTGAGGCTCTGTCTCCAAAAAAAAGAAAAAAATCACTTTCAGCTGCATGTGGTGGCTCATGCTTTGGGAGGCTGAAGTGGAAGGATTGTTTAAGGCCAGGAGTTCAAGACAGCCTGGGGGGGGTAACACAGGGAGACCCTGTCTCTACAAAAAATAGAAAAATTAGCTGGACATGGTGGTGGGTGCCTGTAGTCTCAGGTATTGGGGAGACTAAGACAGGAGGATCATTTGAACCCGGGAGTTGGAGGCTATAGTGAGCTATGATGGGGCCATTGCCCTTTCCCCTGGGTGCCAAAGCAAGACCTTGTCTCAAAAAAAAAAAAAAAAGGATCAATTTCTCCTTACAGCATGTATGTTTCCTGTTTCTTGTGAAGAAAAGGAAGATGCCTGATGTGATGAACTGGATTATGTCCCGCCCCAAATCCATGTGTTGAAGCCCTAACCTCCACCGTGACTGTATTTGAGATAGGAGGAAGGAGATAATTAGGAGATCTGCGGGGCTCACCAACATGTTTGGTGTCATTATAAAGAGGGAGAGGGGGCGGCTCCTGTGGCTCAGCGAGTAGGGCGCCGGCCCCATATACCGAAGGTGGCGGGTTCAAGCCCGGTCTCGGCCGAACTGCAAAACAAAACAAAAAAAATAGCCGGGCGCTGTGGCAGGCGCCTGTAGTCCCAGTTACTCGGGAGGCTGAGGCAAGAGAATCGCTTAAGCCCAAGAGCTGGGGGTTGCTGTGAGCAGTGTGACGCCACGGCACTCTACCCAGGGCGATAAAGGGAGACTCTGTCTCTACAAAAAAAAAAAAAAAAAGGAGAGGGATATGCACGCCGAGAGAAAATGGAGCAAGAAGGCAGCTCCCTGAAAGCCAAGGAGAGAGGCTGCAGGAGAATACAAACCTGCTGGCACCTTGATCTTGAACTTTCAGCCTCCAAAACTGTGACAAAATAAATTTCTGTTGTTTAAACTACTCAGTCTGTAGTAATTAGTTATGGCAGCCAGAGGTGACCAAGAGACCTGTTCTTAGCATCCGAATTAGGTAATGGATTAAGACAAACTTTCTCAACCCGAAGCAGCACTACTGACATTTGGGGCCAGATCATTCTTGGTTGTGGGGGGTCAACTAGTGTACTGTACCCCCCTCAATGCTCCAAGCCGGCAGAACCAAGACTGTCCCCAGATGTTGCACGGAGTCTCCCTGGGGGATAAAATCACCCCGATTGAGAACCCCCACCTTAGTCTCTTTTTGCCTCAATTCACTAGAAAGCCTTACATTTAGAAGTGTCATTTGCTTTCAAAAAATGGGGACATCTTAGCTGATGTCATGGGGTTCACTCAAGGCTGAGTTGTAGGGTTGTTCCTTCTCAGGCACAGAATTATTAACACATTAACTGCCATGTAAGTGGTATTTAACTTATGCTCGTTTTGAACCCGGGGGCCTTGGGAAGCATATAGTATAACTTACATGTCTCTTGCACAGTGACTGACACACTAGGAAAAAGTATTTCTTTGGGGCCGCAATATTTTGTTAGGTCAAGAGATTCATGGGTTAAATATGCTTCACAAATCCTTGGCTTAAAACCAGTGTGAATTAAATACAGCTCACACAGTGGCTGATGTGCTTGACCTAATAAAGTGCTGTGGCCCCTAGGACAATTTTTCTTTTTTTGGTGTGGCAGTGTGTTCTAATACATTGGGGCTTTCAGGGTAGGAGACCCCCTGTAAGTGGGCAATGGTCTCCCATAAACTGGTCCTGTCCCAGAGTTGGCTGCCAAAGGTGTTTCCCTCCCTCGTCTCCTTTTTCATGCCACTGGTGAACATCCCCATCATGGGGTCTGTCCCAGACATGGTAGGATGTTAAGCACCAGTCCTGGTCTCTTTGCACCAGATGCCTTTAGCACCAGCACCTTCCCAGATGTGACAACCAAAAATTGTCTCCAGACATTACCTGTTGTCCCCTGGGGGCAGAACTGCATCTGGAGGAACCATTGGCTAAGGGTTTCATCTGTCACCTGCACTCTAAACCCTCCCCCTGCTGTTGTTTTTTCTTCACAGCATTTCTCACCGTGTAACATGCTAGCGTTTTACTCAATTGTTGCCCATTTTCCCTCAGCCCCACAAGAACAGGTGCTTGTCTTTCAGTGCCTTATCTAAGTTCTGAGGACAGGGCTGGGCACACAGTAGGCATTCGACAGATGCTCTTGTTCAGTGAACTGTGACCAAACACGGCTGCCAAGTTCAGGCTGATATTACGCGCCAGGGAGCACTGAGGGTCTCCCAGAACCCGCACCCAGACGGAGTCTGAGCTCTGGTCATGGCTCTCTTGTGTTTGGGAGGAGGAAAGGGTTGGACAGTGGATCTTTGGCTGGTTGGCTACATGGAACCTCAAAGGAGGATCTAGGCTGGCCTTGGGTAGAGTTAGCCCTGATTTTGGCTTTTTTTTTTTTTTTTTTTTTTAAAGGCAATAGCAAAAGGCATTCCTATTTGGGGAAGATGAGGAAGTTGAGGACAGTGCAGCCGAAGGTCTGTAACTAGTGAACTCTGGGCTTCTCTCTTCTCCTTATAATCTCCCAGCCAGCACAGTGTGATAAAGCCTTGGCTGTGAGCTCTCAGCAGAAGTCAGAAGTCAGAAGTCAGAGTGGGCTGATATTTTGCTACGCTAACTGGGTTTATGTTTGTTCAGGCAGGTGGTTGGCTGTGCCTAGAATGGTGGGGGCATGGGGAAGAAAGAGGGTTGGGTGGAAAGAGAAACTTCACGGTCCTCACATAATGCCTAGAAGAAAAAGAAATAGAAAGGGAGAAGGATTTTCCTCAGACAAGAATGAGCTTCCTCTGGGTGGGGAGAACAGAGGAGTGGGTGGGAAAGAGAAACATCTGTTGGAATGATAATCCTGTCATGGTAATAAAGTGAAACTGTGAGTTTAACAACTTTTCTCAGTTCTGGGTTCTTCTAGAGCAGTAGTTCTCAACCTTCCTAATGCCGTAGCCCTTTAATACAGTTCCTGTGGGTTGAGAACCGCTGTTCTAGTGAACCACTTAACAGATGGGTGGGTGGTGGTGGTGGTGGGGGGGTAGAGACAGAGACAGAGAAAAAGAGAATGAACGAGGGGGACTTGACTCTTCTTTCCCAAGTTTCCAGCTGAGAGTGGCAGCACACTTTTTGAGAATCTGAAGAATGACTGAGGTTAATCCATACCCTCCATGGCCTTGCTAGAAAGGCTGGCACCTTAGCCCATTGAGCCATAGGCGCTGAGCCGAGGCTGGACTTCTTGGGGTCACACAGAGGGGTTCTTGAAGTAAGAACTAGTTCATTCTAAAGTAAAAGAATGGTCCTTTTGACTTGTTCCTGGGAAGTAACTTTTTTTTTTTTTTGAGACAGAGACTCACTTTGTCACCCTTGGTAGAGTCCCTTGGCAACCTGAAACTCTTGGGCTCAAGTGATCCTCTTGCCTCAGCCTCCAAAGTAGCTGGGAGTACAGGCGCGTGCTGCAATACCTGGCTTTTTTTTTAAATTTATTTTTTATTTTTTATTTTTTTATTTTTGAGACAGAGCCTCAAGCTGTCACTGTGGATAGAGTGCCCTGGCATCACAGCTCACAGCAACCTCCAATTCCTGGGCTCAAGTGAGTCTCTTGCCTCTGCTTCCCAAGTAGTTGGGACTACAGGCACCTGCCCATCAGCTGGCTGTTTTTTGGTTGCAGCCGTCATTGTTGTTTGGCGGGCCAGGGCTGGATTCGAACCTGCCAGCTCAGGTGTACGTGGCTGGCACCTTGGCCTGTTGAGCCACAGGCGCCAAGCCAGCTTTTTTTTTTTTTTTTTAGAGATGGGGGTCTTGCTCTTGCTCAGGCTGGTCTTGAACTCCCGAGCTCAAACTCAGCCTCCCAGAGTGCTGGGATTATAGACATAGCCACTATGTGTGGCATGGGGGAATAAGTCCCTGGCATGGCCTTTCTGATAAAAGTGTCTTTGGGGCCTTGGACATGCAGTATCCATGTGACCTCTGGAGTAGTTACTGACTGAATAACTGAGGTCAGTCATGGTCCTACATGACCCAATAAAAACCTGGGCCACCAAGGTCCAGTTGAGGTTCCCTGGTTGGGAGTACACAAAGTATTGTCACCCTTTGCAGGGAGAATTAAGTATGGTCCACAGGGATGTGACTGAGAGAAGACAATTGGAAGCTCATGCCTGGTGTCTCCTGGACACTGCTCCATCTTTTTCTTTTGCAGATTTTAATCTGTACCTTTTCACTGTAATAAAGTGTAACCATAAGTGTAACAGCTTTTCTCAGTTCTGAGTCCTTCTAGTAACCAGTGATTCCAAATGTGGTCTCAGGCCCTCCTAATGCGGATTCCCAGAGGACAACAGCAGCTGGGTTATAAAAGCATTATGTACCAAGAATGGGTATGTTGTCAGACCCATTTCACAGGTGAGGGAATGGTGGCAGGCAGAATTCTAAAGCTGTCTCCTCTCTCTGTATGACTCTGGTTATTATTATTATTATTTTTTATAGAGACAGAGTCTCATTTTGTCACCCTCGGTAGAGCGCCATGGTGTCACAGCTCACAGCAACCTCCAGCTCTTGGGCTTAGGTGATTCTCTTGCCTCAGCCTCCCGAGTAGTTGGGACTACAGGCACCTGCCACAATGCCTGTCTATTTTTTTGTTGCAGTTTGGCCGGGGCTGGGTTTGAACGTGCCACCCTCGGTATATGGGCCAGCACCCTACTCACTGAGCCACAGACGCCGCCCTATTATTATTATTTTTTGAGATACAGTCTCACCATGTCACCCCTGTTAGAGTGCTATGGCGTCACAGCTCCGGGCAACCTCAAACTATTGGGGTTAAGTGATTCTCTTGCCTCAGCCTCTCGAGTAGCTGGGACTACAGGTGCATGTCACAATGCCTGGCTACTTTTTTGTTGTAGTTGTCATTGTTGTTTAGTTGGCCTGGGCTGGATTCAAATGCATCAGTGCTCTCACCACTGAGATATGTGTGCCAAGCTGTGACTCTGGTTATTGAATCAAATACTAATTTAGAGACTCTTCCGAAAGGACTTTGCAGATATAATTGAAATGCTAAGTCAGCTGACCTTAAAACATGAAGATTATCTTTGTGGGCCTGGCCAATCATGTGAGCCCTTGGAAGGCAGAATGTTTTCTCTGGCCAGTGGCAAAAGGGGAAGTTAGAGAGGATTAGGGCACATGAAGGATTAGATGCACCTCCAGGAGATAAAAGTTAAAAATCCAATGATGAAACAGGGACCTTGGCCCAACAGCTGCAAAGACCTAAATTTGGTTAACATCTAAATGAACTTGGAAGTAGATTTTTTCCTCAATCCTCTACAGAAGAGCCCAACTTGATTGACACCTCGATTTTGAGACCCTGAGTCCAGAACTTTGAGCTAAGAATTGGGTGTTTTTTTTTAGAGACAGATTCTCACTTTATCACCTTTGGTAGACTGCTGTGGCGTTACAGCTCACAGCAACCTCCAACTTCCGGGCTTAGGTGATTCTCTTGTCTCAGCCTCCCGAGTAGGTGGAACTACAGGCGCCTGCCACAATGCCTGGCTATTTTTTGTTTTTGCAGTTCGGCCAGGGGGCAGGGTTTGAACCTGCCACCCTCAGTATACGGGGCCAGTGCCCTACTTGCTGAGCCAGAGGCGCTGCCCAGAAATGGGTGTTCTTAATCCATTAAGTCCTGTTGTTATGCAGCAGTACAGTTAGCTAATATAGGAACTGAAATTTGAGGAGGGTGAGTCACCTACCAAGGCTTACAGTGAAGACAGAGCAGATGGGACATGACTCTCCCACTTATAATATATAAGGGATATAATTATAAGGGAACTGCTGCCCCCTCTTCTGTTTCCTGGCCAGCTTCAACCATGCTGATGAGGGAGCAGCTCGAGGCAGGAAGCAGAGCAACAATAGGGATGGAACCTGGGCCCACAGTGGTGACATGCATCAAGTTGCCTAGCAATTCTGCGAGACTCACCCCTGACTTGTTTCATGAACAAGAAACTTCCATCAGGTGCCCAACAAGGGCTTGTATTTCCCTCCCCTATCCTCCACCAGCCTCATCCTGGCTCCTTTCAGTTCTGTCTTGCTCATTTTGGTGGCTCATTGTGTTCTCTTTCCTTTCCTTGTTATGTTTCTGGGCACTAACATCTCTCCATTCTGCCCAACCTCCTGCCTTCCCTGCCACTTCCTCCTGAGTTTTGCCACATGGCCTCAGCTCATCCTCCCCCTTTTACCCTGGAAGGAGTATGTGTCCCTGAGGCTTAGTCCTCTGTCCACCTGACCTCCCAGTGGCTTCAGCAGGGCTCACCCCTTTCCACTCTCTGCTGGACCATTCTTCTGGGTCCTTTCCCAACTTCCTTCTTACCATTTCCTCTGGTGATTTGAGCCTCTCTTTGTGCCCTTCTATCCCATCAGCCTCTGAATCACATCATATCCATTCTCAGGCCTCCAAAATCCACTCTAGGGAGAGGGGCCTTGGCCCCTTCCCCAAAGTTCCCTTGGCCAAAGTGACTGCGATGACCGGTCACTTGTGATCCTTATCCTTGGCCACCTCCAAGCAGTGCCTGACACAGTTGGGCCCTTTTCTCCAAAGGCTGCCCCTCTACCCACCTTCCAGGAACCCATACTATGGCCAGGTCTCCACTGACTCCCCAGCTGCTCCTTCTTTCTTCCCTGAAAGGATGGACAGTGAGCCCCAGGCTCAGTATTTAGGGGTCTCTCAGTTTCCACACATCCACCTGGAAAGCTCATTTGGTCTCCTGGTTTAATATCTGTGACTCTTGCCCCAGGGCCTGGTCATTTTCTGTCCCCAGACTACTCTCCCCTAAACCTGTGGTGCCCAATACTAGGCCACAGACTGGTACCCATTTTGGCCTGTTAGGAACCTGGCCACAAAGCAGGAGGTGAGAAGCGAGTAAGCGAGTAAAGCTTTATCAGTTTCTCTCCATTGCTTAAATCACTGCCTGAGCTCCAGCTCCTGTCAGATTTTCCCCACTCACTCTAGTCTGTGGAAAAATTGTCATCTATGAACCTGGCCCGTGGTGCCAGAAAGGTTGGGGACCACTGCCCTAAATAACAGGCAGAGCCCCCTGCCACCTTCCATCTCCATGTTCCATAGCCAACATCTGGCTGCCCTTTATCCCAAACCTGGCTCTCCCACCTTGTCCCCAAAATAGGATGTGGCAGCTCTGTCCTCCAGGAGCTTCGGCTCCAATCCCCATAGCCCATCTGTCAGCCATCCTGCTGACTCAACCTTCAGGAAACACCCAGTGTCCAGACAATCCACAGCCTCTCTGTCTAAGCTGCCATTCAGACTCCACACCCAGCCTGGCGTCCTCCCCATCTACCATCCCTGCAGTGCCAGAGGGAAACTGTTCAGATGTAAATTTGGTCTGGTACCTCCTTGGGGTCTGGACCTTGCATAGAGCCCCCTTGCTCAGAGGGTGAGGCAGTTCAACATGGTGACTGGGTGCCCCTTGCTCACTGGCTGACTCCTGCCTCAGGGTCTTTGCACCTGTTGGTCCTTCTGCTTGGGGCACCTTACCCCCAGGTATCCACATGACTCATTCCCTCAGCTTATCAATGGAGAACTTTTACCCATCTGCCACCACAAATGTAAGCTGTTGGGGCCCCCATGCTTACATGGAAGGTATGCACTAAATGTTTGCTGAACTAATGAATGAGGATTGGGACAGGGATGGTGTCTCCCCTGACTTTGACCACAAAGGGGGTGATCACTGGCTGTCCCCTGTTTTCTCCCCTGAGGCCATGGCTCCACTCTGTCGCGCCTGCTTACTCCCACCTGTGCCCTTCCTTACCCTTGGCTATCTTGATGTCTAGGGCTGTGCGGATGAGAGCCATGAGGGTAGAGTTGAAGTGGACGGTGTTGTCATCTGCCACAGGTAGGTCCATCCGTAGGAGTCTCTACAGAAAACCCAGGGTGAGGGCAATCATTCCTGGCACGCCTCCTGAGTCCCCTGGGAGCCCTACCCACCCTACCTGGGGAGCCCCTGGAAGAACTCTGAAGGCAGCAGTGGTGGCCAAAATATCCCCAGTCTCAGGTTACCTGTCCCAGGAGGTGATTCTTGATTTCCCTTGGTGGCCTGTGTGTGTGTGTGGGGAGGTATATTGAGAGCTCTCCTAGGCTTCTAAGCCTGTTTGTTCTTCCATTTGCTGGACCCTGGAGCTGACATTTCCAGGGAGTTCAGTCAAACCCTCGCCCTGCCTCAGAGTTCTTCTGGATGGCTCCATTCTGCTCTGACCCCAAAGAAAAAGAGTGCAAGCCCACATCCCAGGAGCACATGCAGCAGCCAGGCAGAGGGGTCCATGGCCACAGCCTCTGGTTGTGGGGGGCTGCTGACTCCCCACCCCCAACCCAGCTTGGGGAAGACCAATTGGGCACAGACCACATCATTCCTCTTAGAAGCCGCAGGCAGGCAGCCCCCCACAGATGGGGCAGGCCCTTCGAGGACATGCAGTGAGGCCGTGACACACAGAATGGCACAGACAGGGGCGCATGCAGACGGAATCTCGAGACTCATTCATAGCTCTGTGGAAAGTGTATCTCAGGGGCATGTCCGGATCTTAACTCTCTGTGCAATGGCAGGGGGAATGGGTAATGGGGGGCATTCCTGTGGCCCAGGGAAGAAAAGGTTCCCCATGTCCCAGGCAGGGGCTCTGTCCACCGTGCTTGGTGGCATTGGAGAGGATGTTGGGCTGGTGTATACCAGCCCAGGCTGAGGTGGCACAGAGATTTTGGTCAAGGGCAGGTCTAGCTAGGGATTCAGACACACACTGGCAGGAAACACAGAGCTGGAGATGGAAGGGAGATGGCAAACCCAGACTGGGGCTGAGAGGGGGGCAGGGCAGGGTGGGGAAGGAGGTGGGGGACAGAACGGAACACACTGAACTGCTGTACACAGCTCTGCAGGCTGTGCATGGCACAAGGGTTCCCTATCTTGGAAATTACCGATTCGTGTGTTTAATACAACAGCTTCCCTGATGACAACAGAGAAGCATCTTGTTCTCACCACACAGGTGGACTCTAACAATTTTCCAATAGACAAAGTGTTCTGTGGAAAGGGTCCATTTTCCAGACTTAGATGATGTTGCCTTATGAACCCCGGGTGGCCCTGCAGAGACTGGGAGACCAGGAGGGGAAGGGCTCTTCCTCCCTCTCTTGCGAGTGTGTGCATGCACACACACAGTCCGCTAAGCAGAGACCAAGAGAAGAGACCAGAGGAAAACTTGGGGGAGGGACGGATTTAGGGAGGGACTCATCGAGATGCTAGGTGGCCTCCTCCCCAGCCTTGACTGAGAAGGAGGTGAAGGGAGGCAGACAGAACAGGGGTGCGTGGAGGGAGGAGCGAGGTTGCGGGGAGGTGGCTACAGGAAATGGGTAGGAACAGCAGTGACAGCCAGACACAGGGAACAGGGTGGACAGGAGAACAGGATTATTAGGTAGCTTTTCAGAGGAATCTTTAAAGGTCATCCCTGAACTTATGGATGAGTTGAGGGAACAGAGCATCTGTCTTCGGGTGCCAAGGGAGATTCCGGGACAGGGGTCTAGAGGGGTGGCCCGGCCTGGTCGCCTGGCGGCAGGACCCTCACTCCCTCAGCCAGCATGCACCACCCTTGGTCGGCCATGGTGCCTGCCCGCCCCAGGCCCCCGCCAAGGCAGCGTGCATGGCCTGCATCAGTGTGCCACCGTCCAGGGGTCCAGCTGCGGCCCGCCTGCCCACTCTGGAACAATGGAGAGGCATGTTGGAGTATCTTGGGGGGATAAGGATGGGTAGGGCTGGGGAAGCAGCCCCAGGGGAGGGACAGGTGGGGGAGGAGAGGCTCTGGGTGATCATTAGGAGGTCTCAGATTTCCCCCAAGGCCCTAGGTCAGAGATCAGCTTCAGGTGTGTGGGTAGGGGACGAGGACCTGGAGGCCCAAGGTACCAAAGATGAGACCAGTGCTTTGCCTTCTCCTTGGGGCCAAAGCCCCCCTCTGCAAGGTGCCTGCCTGGGCTTGGCCTGGGCACGGGGACCCCTCTGGGTGGGCAGAAGGGAGGCATACTTTTGACTCCCTGAAGAAGCATGTTTTTGTTCAATTTGGTTCCCACAGGACCAGGTGTGTAGGGACCTGGGCACTCCCTCCCCTCCCCCTCCCCCGGGGCATGTCGGCCATAATGGAGTCTCAAAACACGAAGACACTTATCAGAAAGGACGGACACAGTGTGCTGCGTAGAGTCAAGGAATGGTCATGATTAATTTACTCAGGGAGAAAAGAAAAAAAGAAAAAAAAAAAAAGAGAAATGTTGGAAAAAGAGACTGGCTGGGTGTTTCTGGTTAGCACTAAAAAGAAAAAAAAATTCCCCAGCACCTGGACATTGGTGTTCGGCAGGGGTAGACTACCTTGTAAGCCACTCTGGCTGGGCACTTCTTCCCCAGACCCAGGGGCGGAGACATGTGTCTCAGCATCTGATACATGTCCGGGTAAGGCATGCGGCCCCTGGCAGCACCAAAACAAAACAAAATGGAAAACGGGAATGGAGAACCAAAGGAAGGGAGGTGGGGAAGTAACAGAAGAAAGAAGAGGAAGAGGAAAAAAAAAATCACACGAGCCGAAAAAATAGAGAAAGAGGCAGAGAACAATAAAATAGATATTTCAAATAAATGGAAAAGAGGAGGAAAAAATGGAAGAAAAGGTAGTTAAAAAAGATTATTTCACTGCTCATGAGCAGGGAGAGAGAGAAAAGAGCAAAGTCAGATTCAAGTTGGACTCTGAGCTGTGGTTCTAGGGTGCTGTGAGGAGGGAAAGGTAATTTTTGCCTTAGAGGACCTGGAGCCATGCTTTGGTTCGTTGTCATTTCAAAAGCTGGGTCAAGTTCTTTGGCTTGGCTGAGGCTGGTCTCTGAGGGGGCCTAGGTGGGGAGGAGGGGCCAGGGGGTGGGAGGAGGGCTGGGGGCTTCAGGAGGTAAGGGGTGGAGGGGAAAAGAATGGAGGTGATGGTGGTGGGGCCAATGCAAAGTTACGATCCCCTAGGGGATGTGTCTGATTTGGGGTGCCGTTGAGACCCCAGGATGGGCAGCTTCAGCTAAGAGCAAGCAGAGATGGCTGAAGGCTGGAGGGAAGGAAGAAATATGTTCCATGCTTCATGGAGTCTACATGACTGCATTCTGTTGGCTAAGAGAGTTTTCTAGTTTAATGCAAATAGATGGCTCCATTTTTTAGATATATTTATATATATATATATATGAAATATATATATTGAAGAACCCAAGCCACACTCATTCCATGGATGCTAGCAGGTTTTAGTGGAAATCAAACCTTGCAAGCAACCCTATGAGGACATTTCTTGCCTAAGCCGAGAGGGGGAGATATTACTCGCAATAAACTGTACATATCCTTATAATGAATCCGACCGCTGAAAGGAGAAGAAAGGGGGTTAGTGGAGGCATGGGGTCAAGCTGTGTTCACGCTGGCTCCCTGGGCACACAGTGAGGTTATGACGCCAGGAGCTGGGGTTTCTCTGGCCTGAAGGAGTGGGAAAGATTTGGGACAAGTGAAGGTCCCCAATACATTCCCAGATGCTTGCAGACCCCGGGGGCCAGAAGGTTTTTCAGTTAGGGTATGCTAGGAGTTCTGAACTGAGGGGACCTCCCCTGGGCTTTCTCTGCAGCTGTCTCCTCTACAAGTTACATGGGCTAAACTAGGGTGCTTGTGGAATAGAGGACAGGGGGACAGCATCCAATTGCTGTGACCTAAAATCAAAAGAAGAAAAGTTAGGAACCAGCCAAAAGTCAAGCCCCAGACCTGCAGCTTTCCCCAGCTTCTTGGTCTCATGGAAGATTTGTCTGAGGCTGCAGGAATAGCAAAGATGGAGTCTTCCCTGCCTACCTCAAGGGGCTTCCCCCGCCAGTGCTGAAGCCAGAGGAAGATAAAGCTCAGGCTGCTGAGTGCCCCTCCCTCCAAGTAATACTCCTCTGGCTCCAAGTCCAGCTCGAAACTAAGAATCCTCAGTGCTTGGTGGGCTCTGGACACCCAGACGGTACCTGTTCAAGGGCTTGGTGCTGAACGGGTGCCCAATACACAGCACAAGAGTGAGCCAACACTGTGAAATCAGCGCTCATCAGACAGAAGGGGGCATGCCAGTGTCTACGGAGAAGGGAGAGCTCATGTCCTCTGTGGCCATGAAGATGCAAGGGTCACTGAGGCTGTGTCCTCCCTTGGCTTGTGCAACCACCTGCTCCAAGACTTAGGGCTCCCAGAGGCTGCTGTTCTGATCTTGCAGCCAATCCTATCTGCTAGGTATGGGTCGGCCCTCCTCCCCACACTCTAAAAGAATCAATGCAGAGAGGGCTCCAGCTTCCTCCATAGGGCTTGGCTAAGGTCCTCACTGTCTGGAGGCTGCTCAGTGACAAACAGGAGGGACTCGTGGGAGGGGAGGGCTCTGCAGAGCACCTCATGGTTGACTTCTTTTCTTGTGCCCCAGAAAATCTGGGGTTTGGGCAAGGCTAGTACCTCCAAACATTAAACCTGGGGTGTGTGAGGGTTTTGAGACTTATCTTTCTCCTCTGGATGGACCTCTGTAAGATCCCTGCTAGGACCCCAAGATCCAGCGCCCCAAGGTTTGGGGCCTGACCTAGCCTGTGTTCCAGGAAGAGGTGGACATTGTGGTTGGAAGATTTGGGGTGACTCCTTACCAAGCTGCGGGGTCATACTCGGCCCAGACACGCACGTACTCATCCAGGTGGTGGGGACCCAGGATGGAGGAGTCTCGGGTGAGGTACTCGAAGTTGTCCATGATGACAGCAACAAAGAGGTTTAGCATCTGCAAGGACCCCAGGGGCCAGGAGAGTGTGTGGTGGGGGACAGCAAGAGAATGAGAGAGCAAGAAAGACCCAAACACAGAGGCCCAGAGGGAGAGGAAGGAATACAGAGAGAGAGAGAGAGAGAGAGAGAGAGAGAGAGAGAGAGAGAGAGACAGACAGACAGAGAGAGATGGGGGACAGAGGAGAGAGGCACACTCACATAAGGAGGTCCAGAGAGAGTGAGAGCAAGCGAAGATGCAGAGATGGAGACAGGGAAAGATACAAGGAGACAGAGACCAAAAGTGATGGAAAGAGACAGTCAGAGAGAGAGAGTGGAGGGGAGGCTGTGTGAAATAGGGCAACACCAAGGGGCACCATGACCCCAAACCCTCCCATGCCTATGCCCGTCCCAACAAGGCCAAAGTGAGATATTTCATTGGGTTTCAAATTGGGAAAGGCTCAGGCTCTTCCCAGGGGATATTTGGCCCTGTCTGCAGGCATTTTCTGGTTGTTACTGGGGGAAGGGGCAGAGTGTGGATGGAGGCCAGGGATGTTGCCATACACCCTTCAGTGCATGGGACAGCCCTTAGCACAGCGCATGATCCAGCTCCAAATGCCAATAGTACAGAGGTTAAGAAACTTTGGTTCACCTCCTAGGCTGACTTAGAAGCCTTGGAGGGAATAAGTCTTTTACAAAGCCATATTCTATTTTTTTTTTCTTTCTTTTTTAGAGATAGCGCCTCACTGTCAACCAAGCTGGAGTGCAGTGGAATGATCATAGCTCACTGCAGTCTCAAAATCTGGGCTCAAGCAATGCCTCCATCTCAGCTCCCTGAGTAACTTGGACTACAGGTGCATGCCTCCACACCTGGCTACTTTTACATTTTTTGTAGAGACCTTGTCTGGCTATGTTACCCAGGCTTGTCTTTAACTCTTGGCCTCAAGCAATCCTCCCATCTTGGTCACCCAAAGTGCTGGGATTACAGGCATGAGCCACAGCACTCAAGACTAGAGAAACCCACATTTAGAGAAACACTCTCCTGATGGGCGAGCCAGGTATAGGGACTGCTCCATTTCCCCCCATGTCCACGGACTCACCAGAAATGAGCAGAGGAAGATGAAGGAAACGAAGTAAAAATAAGCAAATTCATTGCCACACTCCCGAGTCTGGATGCCAGAGTTCTTATCACATGGTTTCCCACTGAGGCAGGAAAGCATGATGTTGTGCCAAGCTTCCCCGGTGGCACTCCTGGGGACAGGAATGAGGCATCAGGGACATGGGCATCCAGCCCTGACTGGACACCAATGTGTCCCAGGGAGGTAGAGCACACAGGTGAAGCCCTTGGGCCCTGGAGTTGGACAGGCAGGCATCGGAGCCCCTCTAAGAGCTGAGAGAGAAGACTTATCCTTAGCTGCACTTTAAAATCTCCAGGAAGCTTTTACAAAATGCTAATCCAACTCCCTACAACTTGGACTCAACGGGTGCAGGGCGGGGCCTAGGGACATTGGTATGCTTTTAAAAGTTTCCCTCTCTCCCGGTGATTATCATCTCTTACTCTATTCTCCCTGGGTTAGTCTGCTCCAGGCATGATTGGCTCCTTGCTGTCCTCAAACCTGCCAGCCACACTCCTGTCTCAAGGCCATTGCCTTGGCTGTACCCTCTGCCTGGATGGGCTTCCTCCCTTATCAATTTCTCTCAAATGTCATACTTTCAGAGAGGCTTGACCTACTGGCCCTCCATTCTTTTTGTTGTTAGATTAAGAAAAATTTTTATTGTGGCCAAATACACATAGCAAACAATTTATCGTTTTAATTTTTTTTTTTTGAGACAAGAGTCTCACTCTGTCATCTGGGCTAGAGTGCCATGGCATCAGCCTAGCTCACAATAACCTCAAATTCCTAGGCTCAGGCGATTCTCCTGCTCAGCCTCCCGAGTAGATGGAGTACAGGTGCCTGCCACCATGCCTGGCTAATTTTTCTATTTTTAGTAGAGATGGGGTCTCACTCTTGCTCAGGCTGCTCTTGAACTCCTGGCTTCAAGCAATCCTGCAACTTCAGACTCCCAGAGTGCTAGGATTATAGGGATGAGCCACCACAGCTAGACCTCCTCCTCCCCTTTTTTTTGGGAGACAGGGTCTTGCTCAGTTGCCCAGGGTGGAGTGCAGTGGGGTGATCATAGCTCACTGCAGCCTGAAACTCCTGGGTTCAAGAGATCCTTCTGCCTCAGCCTTAGGAGTCATTGGGATTATAAGAATCAGCCACCGTTCCTGGTTTATCCTAGTTTTTACACCAGTGCCTGGCACACAGTAGGTGCTCGATAAAAGTCTGGATGAAGAACCAAAGAATCAAGCCTCATAGTCTAGAAAGCTCAGTTTTCTCATTGTCAGATAGGGTTGCTAAGCACCCCCACCTCTCAGGGTGGTCAGAAGGACTCAAGGAGATAGTGCCTGGAAAACACCTTCCATGCTTATGTCCCAAGGCCTTCAACTCCTTCCCTGGTAGGATACCTGGGTCCTGCAGGCCCATCCCAAGCCCCACTAGAAAAGAAATACGAGAGTGCGCACCTCCCACTGGAAGGGGAGGAGAACACGCCTCACCCGACCGCCCCCCCCACCGCCCTCCCTAGGAGAGAAGAATGAGGGCGCTCTTGCTTTTACCGGAAGAGAAGCATGAGAGCCTGGAAGAAGGTCCGGAAGTTATTGTGCTCAGTGATTTGGAACTCATCTTCATCACTGTCCTCGTCCTCCACATCAATGCCAATGTTGCCAAACACCTGGGGAATTGGAGGGTGATGGCCAGGCCCCCGATAGCTTCTTGGAAACCCAGCTCAACCTCCATGGCTGCCTCTCTCAACCAGGCTCCTCTGACCCACCCCTTCCTAAGGGCTGCTGTCCTCTTGGGATGCTCTGGGAACCTTAGGAGCTGCTGGCACTCACCTGCATCCCAATGATGGCGTAGATGAAGAAAAGCATGGCAATCAGCAGACAGACATATGGCAAGGCCTGTTGGGAAGGAAGGTAATGAAGATGGATGCTGGCCCCCCCCCCCTTAGCTGCACTGTTTCCCTCCCTTGGCCCAGTGCTCTGCCCCACTGGGTTAGGTGGCCACATGCTGTGCCACAGTCCTGCCAGGGATGGCAGGCATCTTTGGCAGCTCTGGGATGATGAGGCCCACAAAACTGAAGACACACTAGCAGCAGGAGGTTAGACAAGAGCACTGTAGATACAGATCCCCTGCAACGCACAGCCTCATGGAGGCACTTTCAGCTTGATTTGTACATGCAGCCTGTTCATGGAGGTCTGTTCTTCTCAGCCTTGGACCAACAGCAGGGGTAGGGCTTCACCTTGAAGGACTGCACGAAGGTCCAGAGAAGAATGCGGATGGTGTAACCCTGGCGCAGGAGTTTGATGAGCCGGGCAGCTCGGAAGAGGCGGAGAAAGCTCAAGTTGATGAAGTTATTCTGGAGAGATGGAGGAAAAGGGGTGACCATCCACCCATCCCAAGGGGCTCAGAGCCATCACCACTCACAGAGGCCCCTCCATGAAGCCAACCAATAGGAAAAAAGCAAGCCAGACCCCAAATAAGGAGGGAGAGGAGAGAAAGCACTATTAATGCAATGGTGCAGAGGAAAAACTGGAAAGAACAAAATCAGGGAGAGAGGGGCTGGGAGGGAGAAAAAAGGCATCAACTCAAAAGCATACAACCTCCCTACCAGCCCAACCCCCAATGGGGAGAAGGAAAGAAAAAGGAAGGAGGAGAAAGGAAGGGGGTAGGGGCGGGAGTGGGGTAGGGAAGAAATAACAAAAGAACAAGAAAAAGAAAATATATCCGAATCATCCAATCAGGAAAATAATCAAGATGGTTTTTGTTTCTCCCAACAACCAAATGCACTGAGACGATAGGACACAAGCGGGAATCCATCACACATGTACGATGCACAAACACCAGGGCAGGGGTAAGGGTGGGGGTCGCCAGCACGTTCAGACCTGGTGGACATGTGCAGGTTCCGAGGGCATGTTATGCTCCGGGCCAGAAATGCATCTGTCACAATGACTCGATGGAACCCTGCCCTGCCCTGCCCTGCCCTGCCCTGCTGAGCTGCCCACCCACTCCTGCCCGCCCTGACCTCACCCCACGGCCAAGAGGAGCAGCGGCTCTAGTCAATCAGGAGGAGCCAGTTGGGAGAAGCGGAAGAGCATCTTTTCTTACCCCCTTGGCGAGCGGGAATGGGGAGGACGGGAGGGAGCTGGGGCTGTTCGGCTGCAGGGTGAGTCCTCGCTGCCCGCTGAGTCGGAGAAGATGCATTTGGGGCCCTTTTCCCCCCTCTCAGGGATGGCTTCTCAGCTTCTGGGGCTGGGTGGAGTAGCTCGGGACCAGGCCTGCAGGAAGCAGGAAGTACTCAGCTCCCATGGGTGGGTGAGCTTGGAATAAACCTGGGCCCACCTAGGGGCCTGTGCTGGGGGCGGGGAGGTGGGGCCATCCCAGCCCCCAAGACCTCCCAGGGTGGTCTCTGCTTCTGTTCAAAGCCCCTCTGTCTCCTGACAGCCTGTTTCCTCCCACCCAAGCTAGGAGGAGACTAGAGAGATGGTAAACTAGAGATGGTGGGTATGGGGTAGTAGCATTATATGACCTCCTGGGGCTCCAGGTGACTCTGGTGGGAGGCTAGAAGTCACAAATCTGGCTGATGACGAAGATATTCCGTTGGCCCTGAGCAGTGTTTTGTTTTTGTTTAAAAATTGTTGCCATTATCTAAAAACTAGATTTGGGGCGGCACCTGTGGCTCAGTGAGTAGGGCGCCAGCCCCATATACAGACACCCACATAAGGTGGTGGGTTCAAACCAGGTCCGAGCCAAACTTCAACAACAACAAAATAGCTGCGTGTTTTTGTGGGAGCTGGAGGTTGCTGTGAGCTGTGATGCCAAGGTGCTCTACCGAGGGCAACAAACTGAGGCTATGCCTCTAAAAAAAAAACCAAAACAAAAAAACTAGGAGATTTTGCCCACCAATCTGCCTTTCAGGCAACCCAAGGTCTGCTGTTCTTAAGTTTTCCAAGGTCCTCAGGTTCTAGAAATGGCACTTTCTTTCCCAGTTTGCCGGTGTCTGCTTGGCCCTCAGAAGCATCTGTTTGAGGCTGCCGCCTCAGGCAAACACAGAAACCTTCCTTCCTTCCTTGGCCAGTAGCAAGCAGGACGGAGGTAGGAGGAGTAGAGGGTCTCTCCACTAAAGGGGCCTTACTCTGCTAAAGGGGACTCTGCTCTGTAAGCAACGTAGTGAGATTTAACTTGGCTCAGTCCTTCCCTAGGACTGTGTGACACAGGGTGACCACACAGACAAGAGCATCTCTCTCAGTTTCAAAAGTATCCCCGTTTGGGCGGTGCCTGTGGCTCAAAGGAGTAGGGTGCTGGCCCCATATACCAGAGGTGGCGGGTTCAAACCCAGCCCTGGCCAAAAAAAAAAAAAAAGGCTTGGCGCCTGTGGCTCAGTGGGCTAAGGTGCCAGCCACGTACACCTGAGCTGGCGGGTTCGAATCCAGCCCGGGCCTGCCAAACAACAATGACGGCTGCAATCAAAAATGGCCAGGCATTGTGGCAGGCACCTGTAGTCCCAGCTACTTGGGAGGTGGAG
>CAUYON010149848.1:0-10132 GCA_963573935.1 Arctocebus calabarensis
CAATAACTAAGAAAATGCCATGAAGGCTATGTTAATCAGTTTGATGAAAATAGTTCAGATTGTATATGAAACTAGCACATTGTACCCCTTGATTGCACTAATGGACACAGCTATGATTTAGTAATAAAAACAATGGTAAAAAAAAGATTTTTTTTGAGGAAGTGATATTTGATCAAAGACAAACAAATACATCACACAATAGAATTTTATGAGGATACTATTAATCATGCATATTTTCTAAATACATATTTAAAAATTATAATTTACTATATTTGAAACATTTTTATGCAATAGGAATGTTTGAAACACTTACTTCCAGTAGATTTTCACTCTTTTTTTCAATTAGAGATTGTAAGAGTGTGTGGCTCAAATGTATGATGTTCTCCACATAAGGTAAGCATTCCGACTGATAATCAAAACTAAGTACGTTGAAAACACCAATGCGCTTTTCAATGGCCATATTTGTAATATGTCTAAAATAGTTTCTGAATCTACTTAGTATACTTTCAAACTCTGTTGAAGTTAATTCTCCCATAGATGGTATTTTCATACTCATGATTTTGGCTTTTTCTACCATGGTACAATACTTTCTAAACTTCCAGCTGTAAACATTAACTAGGCCCATTGAATTACCAATAATAGTCAGGAGACTCACAATCTGTAAATAAAAGCATTAGAAAAGTTAATCACAATTTTTCTTAAGAGTGAAAAGTATGGTTTGATATGCTAATAGTTTCTTATGTGAGGTTTATTTATTAATTAAGAACCACTATTAAATATCTAAATATTTTGGGAACATAAGATTTTAAGAAGTTTAGATGGCTTTTGAATATTTTACTTTTATGTAAGGGCTTACTAGGCTATTTGACTTTATAATTAGCATGTCCCTTTTGAGCTGCTATACTGGAGACATCAATCATTTATTTCCTTGATTATCATCCTGCTTTAAAGTATATATTCTGAGAGAGGGTAATTGGTGGGACCACACCTATGGTGCATCTTAGAAGGGTACAGGTGAAACTTACTAAATGCAGAATACAAATGTCTTCATATAGTGATTAAAAGGCCACGAAAGTTATGTTAAACCGTTTGATGAAAATATTTCAGATTGTATATGAAGTCAGCACATTGTGCCCCATGACTGCACTAATGTACACAATCATGATTTAATAAAAACAATAAATAAATAACAAAAAAAATAAAGTATATATTCTATGCATTACCCTAGAAAGGGCCAGTCTTTTATCTGACTTCACCCAATTCACCCAAGACATAGATAACAAGGATTGAGTAGAATCTTGACCTAAGCTAAGCCATTTAGATTCTCTTGTAAATTTGGACAAAAATACCAAGTTAGATGCTAATGGGAAGAGGTGGGACATGACAAGCTAACATATTGGCAAGCCAATATCATGAGAGACCCATAAAAGAGAAAGCTCATTTTTTTGGAGAAAACACAGAGGTGAGCAAGGATGAGAGATCATATGAAAGACAAATTGGGAGATAAGCTGTAAATGATTTTCCAATTGTTATTCATTAGGATACTCAATAAACTCCTTTATCTAAGAATTTGAATGGGTTTCTGCTCCTTAAACCAAGTATTCACTTAAATGAATTGTTTTTAAACTTACTTTATTTTGGTAAGCAGGATCCATTTCAAAAAGGATTTCACAATCTGGCCATTTGGACTGCCTCTTATATTTTCCTATACTTTCTATTTTACTAGGTAAATCCAGAATTGACGAGAAATCAATAAACACAGACAGGTGAGGATCTCGATGAAGAGGTATAATTGTGGCTAAAATACATAATTTAAAAATTAATACTTTCAGAAATCCCACTATGACATCTGGAACAATTGAAAACTGAGGCTCGTGTACTATGACAGACTATGCATTCTATAATGATAGATGGAACTTAGAGGTAGCTGTAAAGGTTTAGGTTTAATATTATAGAAACAGAATACTCTTAGGTAACTGGGAGAAGGTGAGAGTTATGATTTAAATAGAAAATGAGAATAAAATATTCATCAAACAGATATTTGAATTGAATCTGCTATGTAGAGATTATTAATCCATCATGAGGGTACAAAGATTAGGAGACACAGCCTCCTCTTCTCACAAGGAGTTCATAGTCTAGCTGGACAATTGGATGTCCATAGGCAAATAATAATAACAATAATGATAACTTTGACCTACATTTCACTTCTTATACAAAAATCAACTTAAGATAAATCAAATACCTAAACATAAACACAAATCTATAAATCTTCTATATGAAAACACATGTGATCTTGATTTAGACAAAGAATGTTTAGATACAAAACCAAAAGCATATTCTATAAAAGAAAAGCCTAATAAGCTTACATTACCAAAATTAAGTAGTTTAGTTTAGTTTAATTAAGGAGAATGAAAAGATACATATTTGAATAAAATATTTTTAAACTTTGTATCCAGAGTATATATAAAGATATGATATACATACCATTTCTCATAATGAAACAACAATATGTAAAAAAATCTCCAATTTAAAAATATGGGCAAAATCTCTGAAGAATCATTTGATGAAAAAAGATATGTAGATAGAAAATTAGAATAAGATAAACAGTACCATTAGTTACTAATGAAATGCAAATTACCATGAGATATTACTACAACATATTAGAAGTACTAGAATGGCTAAATTTTTTTTAGAAATCTGATAATACCAAGTGGTAATGAGGCTATAGAAAAATTAGAACTCTTACACTTTGTTAGTAGGAATACAGAGTGACATAATCGCTTTGTAGAACAGTCTGGCAATTCTCATAAAGCTGAAACATATACTTCCCATTAATATGTCAATGGCCTTAATTGGTTGGCAATCTCACAATTAGACATATACCCAAGAAAAGGGAAAAGTTACATTCATCCAAAAACCCATATGTGAATGTTTATAGCAATTTTGTACAATTTTACTCATAACTTCCCAATGTGGAAACAACTCAGATGTGAATGACTAAGCAATCTGTGGTACATTCAGGCAACAGAATACAACTCAGCAATAAAAAGGAACAGACTATTGATTCATGCAATAACATGGATGAATTTTAAATAAATTATTCTAAGTGAAAGAAGGCAGACCCAAAAGGCCACATTTTCATTTACATGACATTTTGGGGAAAGCATAACAATAGGGAGAGACTTCAGATTAGTGGCTGCCAGGGATAAGGGGTTGGGACTACAAAGTGTCCTTAGAAGGGCATCTGAGAATAATAGAACTATTTTGTATGGAACTGCAATGGTGAATATGTAAGTATGCATTTGTTAAAACCCACAATACTGTACCTACAGACAGTGAACTTTAATCACGTGTAAATTTTAAAAAGTCAACCAAGATGTTGGAGCACCCAGGATGAAATGCAGACTGTGACAAATTAATCTAACTGTATTACAAATGATCTCATTGAAGAGGGTAGGAAAGAAAAAAGTTGACTTAAGCATCTGTAGGTTATAGTGTTTGGACTGGAAATAATAAGGTAGAATAAAAAACAAATAAAAAACCCTCAAAAACTGGACACAAACATTGAACTTTAGTTGACACATTTTTTTTTCCAGAGGATTGATGCAGCAATGTTGAGATTACTGTTCAACTATTGTCAAATGTGGACAGGGATTCATTCTGAAAAATGCATTTCCAGGTAATTTCTTTGTTGTGTGATCATCATGAAGTGTACTTACACAAACCTAGGTAATCTGAATACTGTAAGAAATTCTATGCCCAGAAATTTGACAGTGTGGAGGAAATGTATCAAAACTTGGAATCACAAAGAGCAATTTAAAAATCTCCCAAGAAAAAAATGCCCTGAACCAGATGGCTTCACACCGGAATTCTATCAAACATCAAAGAAGAGCTTATTACAGAATTTATTCCAAAATTATCCCAAAAAACTGAGAAGGAAGGAATCATCCCCAACACATTTTACAAAGTAAGCATCACTCTAACATCAAAACCACAGACTTTCATATTAATGATAAAACACAACTATAGCTGAGAAGGAAGGACAGAAGAGGAGGGTGAGGGGAAGAGAGGAGAATAGCTGGGTGGAGGAAGGGTAATCAGACCTCACATATTGTGCATATTGCAAGGGTACATGTCAAATTTATTAAGAGTAAAGTATAAAAGTCTTAACACAACAGTTAAAAAAGTGAGGTGAAGGCTGTTAACCAGTTTGATATAAGCACTCCAAATTGTATATAAAATCAGCACATTGTACCGCATAAATGCATAATGTATACAGATATGATGTAATAAAAATATTGAATAAAAAAAGAAAATAAACACACTTGATGAAGGGAGTGTCTTACAATGCCCATGGGGTGATCAGATAAAAAACAAAACATAAAAGACCCAATTAAAAAGGAGAACTACAGACCAATATCACTTGTGAATACAGATGCAAAAATACTCAATAAAATCTTAGTCAAGGGGCGGAGGCAAGATGGCCGTGGGAGCCAGATTTCCCCAGAGGCTCCTGTCCAGAAGGAGAGTTAAAGGACAGAAGTTTAGCAAGAAAGCCGATGGTTCAGATCTGAGCCAAGACAGAAGGTTAAAGAACGTACATCAAACCCTCCTGAGGTGAGCTGAGACCCCAAGGATACAAACAAAAGGTGAAAAATCCATCACCAAGTGGATGGGAGTCCCCTCCCCCATGAGAATGGTTTGCAGTATACTCCATACAAACAAGTGAGCAGAGTTCAAATATCCTCCCATTTTATCCCACGAGAGAGACCCTCTAAAAATCGGACCTCCTTCCCCTACTAGCATGCCATGGCACTCTCCTGCCAGGCATAAAACGTATAAAACTGTATATATTCTGTACCTGCAGTTTTGAACTCCCAGTACTTCCCTCCACTCTGACCCCAAGGTCTGGAAGCCTGTCCCCCATGAAGTCCAGATTCTTGGGCATTTTTTGAGGGGTGTGTACAGGGCATGGGTTATTGCTGACCTGTGCTGATTCTCCAGCACAGTAGAAAGGAGAGTACCGTCAGCTGAGAGAGAACCATACAGGAGTGGTGGTGCTCCGAGACACAGAGCAACAGCCGCAGTGGTGGGAACAATAGAGCTCACACACCTGGGGATATTTTGAAAGGACACTCTCAGTCTCTCTGGGCAACCAGAGGAAACCAAGCATCTCTTCTGGTAGAAGCCACTGGTGGAACAGATCTGGGATGGAAATGCAGGCCCTGTGAGTAGAGTATGCCTGAGGCGATACCAGCTTGGGTGGAGTGCAGGGACTAGAACACATGTACACAAGGACAGCAGACTCCCAGGGCAGGGATGACCCAGAGGACTGGTTCACTGAGCCTCAGATGCACCTGGCCCTCAGGGGACCATAGCTGAGACAAAGGCAGGCAGGTGTGCCATAACAGGAACTGCAGCTGAGACTGGGCAGCAGCAGAGACAGGACAGAGTTGCTCAAACAGCATCTGATCCACAGGGGAATGCAGCCAGGACAGAAACAAATTCTGTGAAGTTGTTCTGTTCTGTCAGCAACATCAATCAGGGGCAGGGCTGGAACTGAGTGAACTACACCAGTCCCCATTAAGCACCTGAAGTTGTCAGGCCTCACCTCCTCCAGCTGGGTAGTGGCAGAGAGTGGCAGCCTGGCTGAGGAGACATACATCTCCCTGTGATTCGCAGGGTTACCAGTAACTGGTGTGACAGCGGTTTAAGGTGGGGAAGAAGGCACTAACCCCCTGGAGCATCTGCTCATTGGAGGGAACTGGGTCACAGCCTTGCAGGGTTACAAGTGACTGGTTGTGACAGAGGTGCAAGGTGGGAAAGGAGACATCAACCTTCCCAAACTAATTTATTTACTGGGTGGGTCCTTCTGACCTCATGGAGCACTGGACGAAGTCATACTTGAGCTGCCAGCAGACCACTGCTATCTAGTTGCTAGAGACCTTTTGAACTCTCCCACCTGAGACTGGTACTGACTGGGACAATTGATTTGGACTTCTTGAACTGGGCAAATCACCTGAGGACTATCCAAAGTTGTACCCTGGGTGTGCGGTTGCAGAAAGGTTTGAATTTCCTTTTCCCAATTGTTGCTTGTGGAGGGGTGGGGTGACTTAATTGCTGGTATTTTCCCACAGCTGAGACTTCAACCCAGAGTAATTGATCCACTAGGGTAAGATAGAGACCAACTGAAAATAAGACAGCCACTTAACCCCACCACACCCAGAAGGTCCCCATTTTCTCAGGCCATAGCACTGTTTGGGTCCTTGGCAAAGCTCTAGAGGAAAAGGTACAGACACCAGATCCAGCTTTTGGGCAAAGGACTGGCCAAACACTACTCCTGGAGCACCCAACCCAGCTTCTCCTTATCTTCTCATCTAGCCAAATGGTGTAAAATGATCATGGAGGGGAATCAGGGGCAACGCTCTGGTAACAAAAATAACCAGAGTAGATCAACCTCCTCCCCCAAGGAACAATTTGGCAGACACAACTGAAGATCCCCTTCATAAACAAATGGCTGAGATGTCAGAAACCAAATTCAGAATTTGGATTGCAAATAATATCAATAAAATAGAGGAAAAGTTGGAATTAGAAATTCAAGGAGTATTTCAAAAGTTGTCTCCAGAATTCAACAAATTCAAAGACAAAATCACCAAAGATTTTTGACACATTGAGATAAGAATTTGTAGCCCTCAAAGATTAGAGAAATACAGTAGAATCCCTCAGTAACAGAATGGAGCAAGTAGAAGAAAGGATTTCTGACATTGAAGACAAAGATTAAGAACACTCTCAAACTCTCAAAAAGGAAAAGAAATGGAGAGCAAAAATGGATCATTCTTTCAGAGAGCTCTGGGATAATTCAAAGAAAAGCAATATTCGCCTGATAGGGATCCCTGAAGGTGATGAAGTGACTTTTCAAGGCACAGAGGCTGTTTTTCATGAGATTATGAAAGAGAACTTTCCAGACATGCCAAGATACTCTGAAAGTCAGATAGAAGACAGTTTCAGAACCCCAGCACAACTCAACCCAAATAAGACATCCTCCAGGCACATCATAATTACCTTCACTACAGTTATTATGAAGGAGAAAATTCTGAAAACAGCCAGACATAAGAAAACCATAACCTACAAGGGGAAAAAATATTAGAATAACTGCAGAACTCTCTGCTGAAACCTTTCAAGCTTGAGGAGGGTGATCATTGACTTTTAATCTTCTAAAACAAAATAACTTTCAACCCAGGATACTGTATCCAGCCAAACTGAGTTTCATTGGTGATGGAGAAATTAAATACTTTAATGACATCCACATGTTGAAGAAATTTGCCATAACTAAACCAGCTCTCCAGGATATTCTCAGACCTATCCTCCATAATGACCAGCGCAATCCTCCACCACAAAAGTAAACTCAGTCAGAAACTTTTGATCAAATTCCAACTTCCACAGTGGCGAAAGGATTAATATTGTCCACTGGACTTTAAACTCGATACCCAATATTCTACCAGGCTTATCAATATTCTTAATTAATGTGAATGGCTTAAATTGTCCTCTAAAGAGGTATAGATTGGCTGACTGGATACAAAAACTTAGGCCAGATATCTGCTGCATACAAGAATCTCAACTTACCTTAAAAGATAAATATACACTCACTCAGGGTGAAGGGATGGTCATTTATATTGCAGGCAAATGGAAAGCATAAAAAAGCATGTGTTGCAATCTCATTTGCAGACATAACAGGCTTTAAACTAACAAAAGTAAGGAAGGATAAAGATGGACACTTAATATTTGTTAAGAGTAATACTCATCATGATGAGATTTCAATTATTGATATTTATGCACCCAACAAGTATGTGCCTCAATTTATAAAAGAAAGTCAAACAGACATGAGCAACTTGATTTCCTCCAGCTCCCTAGTAGTCAGAGATGTTCACACTCCTTTAGCAGTGTTGGATAGATCCTCCAATAAGAAGCTAAACAAAGAAATTTTAGATTTAAACGTAACCATTCAACATTTGGATTTAGCAGACATCTACAGAACATTTCATCCTAACAAAATTGAATACACATTCTTCTCATCAGCCCATGGATCATCCTCCAAATTTGATCACATCTTAGGTCACAAGTTTAACCTCAGCAAATTTTAAAAAATAAAAATTATTCCTTGCATCTTCTCAGACCATCATGGAATAAAAGTTGAACTCAGTTACAACAGGAATCTGCATACTCATACAAAAACATGGAGGCTAAATAACCTTATGCTGAATGATAGATGGGTCACAGATGAGATAAGAAGGAAATTTCCAAAATTTTGGGAACAAACTGAAGACACGAATAAGAGAACCCCTTTGATATTTCAAAGGCAGTCTTAAGAGGGAGATTTATAGCACTGCAAGCCTTCCTCAAGAGAATGGAAAGAGAGGAAGTTAACAACATGATGGGACATCTCAAGCAACTGGAAAAGGAAGAACATTCCAATCCCAAACCCAGCAGAAGAAAACATTCCAATCCCAAAATTACAGCAGAATTAAGTGAAATTGAAAACAAAAGAATTATACAACAGGTCAATAATCAAAAAGTTGGTTTTTTGAAAAGGTCAACAAAATAGAGAAACCTTTGGCTAACCTAACCAGGAATAAAAGAGTAAAATCTCTAATTTCATCAATCATAAATGGTAAAAAAAAAAAGTAATAATAACAACAGACTCTTCAGAAATTTTAAAAAAACCCTTAATGAATATTACAAGAAAATTTATTCTTAAAAATATAAAATCCAGGTGTGCTGGAAGATGGCAGTGGAGACGGTCCCGTAGCCCATCTCTCCCCGGTCAGCAGGTGAGAGGGTGGGAGCTCTGGATCTTTCCCTGTGTGAACTATTGGAGTGGATGGGCAGCTGGTGAGACACAGAGATCGGGAGGATTGGCTCGTTTGAAATGTAGTTCTTAACCATGGAAACTGTTGCAAACCATTTCCCCCTGCCCTGCAGAGGGGCAGCCGGCCCCTCCAACAGGAGGACAGCATGTCCCAACCCACAAGCTCTAATTGGAGAAAATTCCACTGAAGCGTGGAACTCAGAGTTTGATGATCAGAAAGGGGCACTGCTAGGAACCATGGAGACCCGGGCAGCCCTGGCATGAGCCGAGGGGTCTGGACTCTGCCGGACTGACACATTGGAATATCCAAAATGTCGAGCACCTTTTACCCAGATCAATGAGAGAGAGAAAGAATGGGTGACCAGCCAGCGTTACACTAGGCGGGGACCCTAGTGAAGCCTGAGAGGGGCGGAAAAGACACTTTGAGCTGTGGAGGTTGGTGAGGAGGGCTCCCAGGCACTTGAGCTAGAGGATAACTGAAGTTCAAGTTCCCACCAACAGCCCTGCGAAGCCCCTTCCCCTCCAGCCTCCACGCTGCTGCGAGCCGCTGTGAGCTGCAGCCATAGCAACTGCCGCTGCTGGTGCTGCTGCGGTGGCACTGAAGCCGCTGCTACCATGAGCCGTGGTGCTGTCGCCCCCCCACGAATAGTGACACCACTGCCACCGACACCGCCACAGCCCCTGAGATCTGCAGCGACCATGAGCCCTCTCCCCGGCAGCCTTCATACCCGCTGTGAGCTGCTGCGAGATGCGGCCATAGCAACCGCCGCTGCTAGTGCTGCTGCGGTCACTCTGAAGCCACTGCTACCATGAGCCGCAGTGCCACCACCCCGTGAATAGTGAAAGCACTGCCGCTGACACTGCCGCGGCCCCTGAGATCTGCAGCGACCACAAGCCCCCTCCCCCTGCAGTCACCACGAGCCCCGCTCCCGTGCTCCCCTCTCACAGCAGATCATTGTTGCTGGACTGGACTGCAATTCTATATACATATAAGAATAATAGTATTTTTGAGATTTTTTTTTTTTTGAAAATCCTTTTCTTTGAGGCGCTATCGACAAATAACTCTTTACTTCACTTTCTTTTCTTAGGCTATTTTTATTACCTCCTATTCTCAACTGAACATTTTTCTTCCTCTCCCGTGTTAATTTCTTTGTTCTCTCTCCCCCTCCTCTCCCTCCCTTCTTATAGCTTCTAAGAGTGCTTATATCATATTTGCTAGAGGCTTTTCTTCTTCGCTATTCTCAAGTATTTTATAAGAAGCATTTT
>CAUYON010149850.1:0-23173 GCA_963573935.1 Arctocebus calabarensis
TTTTCATATAGTAAACGAGAAAATATCATGAATGGTATGTCAATCAGGTTGATAAAATATCTCAGATTGCATGTGAAGCCCCCACACTGTACCCCATGGTTGAACTAATGTACACAACTATGATTCAATAAAAAAAAAAGTTTAAAAAAAATAATAATAAAATAAATAAATAAATAAATAAATAAAAATCAAATTAAAAAAAAAAGGGAACATACGTTGCAAAAGAGGGGAGATGTTATCTTTTAATCTATACTGCTGATCTATTCCTTCCAGCCTAAACAGTTGCTTTTTTTTTTCTTTTTTTTGCAGTTTTTGGCTGGGGATGGGTTTGAACCTACCACCTCTGGCATATGGGGTCAGTGCCCTACTCCTTTGAGCCACAGGTGCCACCCCCAAAACAGTTGCTTTTTAATCTAATCTTTTAACTTGTTCAAAATGGTTTTATTCTTGTGGCTGTTTTCAGCTTCCAAGATAAGGAGCCAGGCTCTTGCCGTTTGTACTCCTCACAATCGCTTTATTGCTTTTTTTTTTTTTATTATTCCTTTATTATTATTCTAGCCTGTACCAACAAAAGACGAAAATGAACAGTTGTATGATGATAAACTAGAAAATCTGAAAGAAATGGAGTTTTTCTCAGAAACATGCAATCTTCTGAGACTGAATCAAGAAGAAATAGAAACTCTGAACATATTAATAAAAATGAAAGAGATTGAAGGAATAACAAAAACAAACAAACAAAAAACTTTCCAGCAAAGAAAGGCCAGGTGACTTCTACTAAAAACTTAAAAGGAAATTAATACTAGTCATTCTTAAACTCTTCAAAAATGGAGAAGGAGTGAGAAGTCACATGAACTCATTTTACTGGGCCAGAATCTACCTGATAACAAAACCAGAAAAAGACACTACAAGAAAATAAAACCATAGACCAAGATTTCTCATGAATATAGATGCAAAACCCCATGGTAAAATACTAGCAAATAAAATATGACAGTACATTAAAAGAATCCAATGTCATGACCAAGTGGGCTTTATTCCTGAGCTGCAAGGATGAGTCAATATACACAAGTCATTCAACATGATATAACAGAACATTAATGGAATGAAAGATATATATTACATGCCACCTCAATAGATAAAAAAATTTTAAAAAATTCAACACGCTTTTGTAATAAAAATTCATAGAAGGCACTTATCTCAACACAACAAAGTTTGTTATGACAAAGCCTAATTCATAAAATACTCAATGAAGAAAAGCTGAAATCATTTTCTGTAAGATAATGAAGAAGGCAAAGATGCCCACTCTCACCCTTCCCTACACTCTTTGAGGTAGACTGAAAGCCCTAACAAGGGCAATTAGATGAGAAAAGAAATAAAAAACACACAAATCAGAAAAGATAAATGTATCTGTTTGCAAATGACACGATCTTGTATGTAGAAAACCCTAAAGATTTTTTTTTCAAAAGAAAAAAACCTGTTGGCATTACTAAGTAAATTCTGGAAAGTTGCAGGATGCAAAATCGCTATATAAAAATCAGTTGCATTACTATTCAGGATGCCCATAAAGTCTGTGTTCAATTTTAATTTGCACACTACTTTAAACTGCCCATGAACTTTATGTAGTTGACACTTGAACAACATAGGGGTTAGAGATTCTGACCCTCCATGTGATTAAAAATTTCCATATAACACTAACTCCTAAAAATCTCTACTAATAGCCTATTCACCAAAGTGTCACCAATAATATAGACAGTTGATTAACACATATTTTGATGTCATATGGATTATATAGTGTATTCTTACCAAAAACTAAGCAGAAGGCTAGGCACTGTATCACATGCCAATAGTTCTAGCACTTTGGAAATCCAAGGCAGAAGGATTAATCACTTGAGCCCAGGAGTTTGAGAACAGGCTGGGCAAAATAGTGAGACCTTCATCTTTTTTGTCTCTTCCAAAATTTTTAAAAAATAAACTGAGCATGATGGCATCCTTGGAGTCTCAGGTGCTTGGGAGGCTGAGTCAGGATGATGACTTGAGGACAGGAGTTTGAGCCTTCAGTGAGCTGCAATTACACCACTACACTCCAGCCTGGGCTAGAGGGTGAGATCTTATCTCAAAAATAAATAAGCACATAAAGAATAAAAATAAAATAAGGTAGAGTAAAGAAAATGTTATTTTAAAAAATCACAAGGAAAAGAAAATATATTTGCTATTCATTAAGTAGAAGTGCATCCTCAAAGGATTTCAACCTTGTCATCATTACACAGGGTAGGCTGAGAAAGAAAAGGAAGAGAAGTGGCTGGTCTTGCTTTCTCAGGGTGGCAGAAGCAGACAAAAATCTGTGTATAAGTGGACTCATGCAAACAATTTAAACCCATGTTGATCCAGGATCAACTGTATACTAACAATACACTAAACTATCTGAAAAGGAAATTAAGAAAACAATCCCATAGCTCATTCACAATAGCATTAAAAAGAACAAAATAAGAATAAACTTATCCAAGGAAATACTACATAAAAACTCAGCCACTAAAAATCATAAAACATGGATGAAAGCAATTTAAAAATGCACAAATAAATGGAAGAACATTCAATGTTCACTAATTGTAAAAATTAATATTGTAGAATTTCCATAATTCTCAAAGCAATATATAGATTCAGTATTATTCCAATCAAGATACCAATAGCATTCTTCAGAGAAATCAAAAAACAAAATTCTAAAATTAATGGGGAACCACAAATGGCCTTGAACAATCAGCAATTCTGAGGAAGAACATGATGATATGGCATTCCCTGATTTGAAAACATATAAGCAAAGCTATAGTAATTAAAGCAATATGACATGGGCATAAAAATAAATATATACAGATTGAACAAGATAGAGAGCCCAGAAACATACTCTGCATTATTGCATAGAGTCATTGATCTTCAGCAAGGACACCAAAAATACACAATGGTAAAAAGACAGTTTCTTCACCAAACTTTATTGAAAAAGAATTGATACACACATGCAAAAGAATAAGAATGAAATTAGCATAAGTCCCAAAGCAAAAAAATCAATCAATAAATAAAACCCTTTTAAAAAAATAGGAAAAAAGAGTATAGACATTGAACTGGGCAATGATTGCTTACACAGAGTCCCCAAACACAGGCAACACAAGTAAAAATGGATATATTGAAATACATCAAAATTAAACACTTCTGTGTATCAAAGTATACGTAAAGAAAAGTGAAAAGGCAATCAATGGCAAGGAAGAAAATTTTTGTAGACCTTTATCTTATAGGTGTTTAATATGCACAATATATAAGAATCTCTTACTACTCAAAAACAAAAAAAATCAATTTTATCACAGCAACAATGACATCTTATTTTATCAAAGATGTACAAATGGCCAATAAGTCTATGAAAAGTTGCTCAACTTCATCAATCATCAGGAAAATACAAATCAAAATTACAACATCACCAGTTAGAAAGACTATTATAAAAAAGACAAAAAAGAAAACAAATGTTGGAAAGGCTAAAAAGAAAAGGGAACACGTACACTGCTGGTGGGAATGTACTTTATTATAGCCACTATGGAAAACGGCATGAAAGTTCCTCATGAAATTTAAAAAGAGTTGCCATGTAAATCAACAATCCCACTTCTAAGCATACAGCTGACACTGAAACAACACACATTTTAATTGTTCCACTTACACATACATTTTCTTCTGTCTCTGCCTCCGCTGAGTCAGGAGACTCATTCCTCTTTCTGCTCCTCCTCAGCCTACTTAATGTAAAGTTAGTGAGGCCACTGAGGACCCACTTCCACTGGATAGTAAATACATTTCTCTTCCTTATGAATCCCTTAATAACATTTTCTTTTCTCCAGCATATTTAATGGTAAGATTACAGTATGTAATATACATAACATACAATATATGTTTTAATCAACTGTTTATATTATCAATAAGGCTTCTGGCCAACCGTAGGATATTAATAGTTAAGTCTCGGGAAGGTCAAAGTTATATGCAGAATTTTTTACTATATAGGCAGTGGTGCCTCTAACCTTTGCCTAGTTTAAGGGTCATCTGAATATCCAAAGTATGTGAAATATGGAACCTGAAGAGATTTCTACATTCCCATGTTCACTGCAACAGTATTTATAAGGGATAAAATATGGAAACAATCTCAGTGCTCATCAACAGATTAATGGATAAAAAGTGGTATATACATGCAATGGAATATTAGTCAGCATCCATGAAGAAAGAAATCTTGTTCATTTGCAACAACATAGATCTACAGGATGCTCTAAGTGAAATGAGTCAGACACAAAAAGAGAAATAGTGTATGATTCTGTGTTTATGTGGAATCTAAATAGCCAAACTCACAGAAACAGAAAGTAGAGTTTTGACTGCTGGAATTGGGGAGAGAGAGGAAATAGGGAGGTGATAACCAAGGGTTCAAACTTTCTGTCATGTAAGAAAAATAAGTTGTAGAGGTCTACTGTACTGATACATACATGTGGTACATGTCTGATCTATGAAAATTAGGTCAACTTGGCTTGGCGCCTGCAACACAGTGGTTACGGGACCAGACACATACACCAAGGGTGGTGGGTTTGAGCCTGGCCCTGGCCAGCTAAAAAATAATAACAACAACAACAACAACAAAATAACCGGGCGTTGTGGGGGGGCACCTGTAGTCACAGTTACTTGGGAGGCTGAGGCAAGAGAATCACTTAAACCCAAGAGTTCAAGGTTGCTGTGAGCTGTGATGCCACAGCACTCTACCAAGGGCAACATAGTGAGACTCTGTCTCAAATAAAATAAAATAAGAGAAAAGGAAAGAAAAGAAAAGAAAAAAAAAAGAAAATTAGATCAACTTAAGAAGGTGGTCAACCATGGAAGTTCTACTATATTTATTTTAATATTGGACTTGCAGAAAAAGACAATATAAGGAAAAATTTTATTTCCAAGAAAAATGAACGATAAATTAAAACAACCCAAGTTAAATAAAAGTTTAGGGATTTATTATCATTTGACCTGCCCTACAAGAAATGCTCCAGTGAGTTAGGATTCAAGTTGAAGTGACAGGATGCTAGGGAGTAACTCAGAACCAAACAAAAAATAAAGTTCTTCAGTAAAAGTAAATACATGAACAAATATAAAAGGAAGCATTGTTTAATTTTGTTTTATAAATCCATGTTTTATTCTTCAACAGAATTTTGAAAATAAAAATATCAAATATAATTAAAAGTCTATAATAATTAATGCACAATATACGAAGGTGAAATCAGTGACATCAATAAAGTGGAAGGTAGAGGGGTATGTCCACCAGCTAAAACCTGGAGTTTCACATATGATTGAAATGAGCTGCTGTTAGTATAGAATAGGTATTTGTAACTTTAGGATATCATATGTAATTTCTGTGGTAACTATAAAGAAAATATCAATAGAATATATACATAAGGAAATGATAAGTGAATCAAGGTGGCGCCCACAGCTCAGTGGGTAGAGCGCCAGCCACATATGCCAATGCCGGTGGGTTTGAACCCAACAATGACAACTGTAAAAACAACAACAAATAACTGGGCATTGTGGCAGGCACCTGTAGTTCCAGCTACTTGGGAAGCTGAGGCAAAAGAATCACTTAAGCCCAAGAGTTTGAGGTTGTTTGAGCTGTGAAGAAAAAAAAAGAAAGAAAGAAAAGAAAAGTGAATCAAAACAGGTCACTAAAAAATTCAACTAAATAAAAGGACAGTGGTAATGGCAGAAATAAGGTACCAAAGAAAGTTTCAAGACATAGAAAAAAACAAATAACAACATGCCAAAAGTAAACTTTTCCATCTCTGCATAACTTTATACTTGAATGGATTGTGTTTCCTAATACAAATATGTAAACTGACAGAATGAATTAAAAATTACCCCACAATCCAGGACCCAACTGTATGCTCTCTGCAATATTTTCAGTTTAAATATAAGGGCACACATATAAACTGCAAACGACAGGATGGATAAAGATATTTTGTGCAAATAGTAACCAGAACAAAGCAGGCATGAATATACTAATATCAGATGAAATAGACATTAATTAAATTAAAAACTGTTACAAGAAACAAAGAAAGATGTTACTTACTGATAATACAGTCAATACACTAAGAAGACGTAACAATTGTAAACATATATCCACCATGCAGAGAGGTACTAAATATATAAAGGGATTGAACTGAAAGGAGGAATAAACACCTCTAAAATAGTAGTAAGAGAATTCACTACCCACTTTCAATAATGGATAGAACAGCCAGATAGAATACCAATAAGGAAATGTAGGACTTGATCAACAGTACAGATTGGACCTACCACTTTCACAGAAGACTCACTCAATTATAGTAAAATGCACTGTCTCCCCAGTGTGCATGGAACTTTCTCCAGGATAGACCATATGTTATGCCATGAAACAGGTCTCAATACATTTAGAAAGATTGAAATTATATAATGTATTTTTTCTAATAACAAGGACATGAAAATAAAAATGAACAGAAAAAAATGGAGAATTCACAAATACATTGTGATTGAACAATATTCACAGATAATAAATGGGTTGAAGAAATCAGATGACTTCACTGGTGAACTGTACCAAACATTTAAAGAACTGGCATCAGTTCTTTTCAAGTCTTTCAAAAGTTGAAGAGGAGAGAATGACATATGAGACCAGCATTATCCTGATATCAAAGCTAGCAAAAAAATCATAACACAAGGAAAGAAAACTCAGATCAATATCACTTAAGAACTTGAGGACATTGACACCAAAATCCTCAAAAAATAGAACTCAACCCAATTCAATCACTTAGCAGCATATTAAAAGAAAAACACTATCAGACTAAATGGAACAGCATGTTAAAAAGATTTGGTAATACACAAAATGAACAGAATAATGGAAAAGGAATTAATTCAGGTTCATTCATTCAGCTTCAATGCCATTGTGTGATAAAAATACTCACTTAACCAGGAATACAAGAAAGTACCTCAAAATAACAAAGCATGCATATATAGGAAACCCATTATACTCGATAAAAGGCTGAAGGCTTTTCTTGCAAGGTTAGAAATAAGACAAAGATGCTTATTTTTTATCTCTTCCATTCAACATATTCCTAGCCAGAGCTATTAGGCCTGGGAGAAAAAGAATGAAATTAGAAAGGAAGAAATAAAATTACTGGATCTTGCAGACGTTATAATCTTATATGTAGAACTTCCTCCAAAATTTAACAAAGAGGTATTAGAACTAATCAATTACTTCAGCACAGTTATAGGGTGCAAAATCAACACACAAAAATTAGCCTTTTTAAATACTAAAAATAAACTATCTGAAAGGATTTTAAAAATGTAGTTCCATTTTTCAGATAATCAAAAAATAGTTAGGAATAAACTTAACCAAGTTTGTAAAAGACTTGTACCCTGAAAACAGCAAAAAATTATAAAAAGAAATTAAAGGCCAATAAACACAAAGACATATTGTGTTCATATTGGAAAATATGCTAGAATGCCAACACTACCTAAAGTGTTGACATCTAGCAAATCACTAAAGTGATTTACAGATTTAATCAAATTCTTTAAATTCAGAATTTTACTTTTTCAATAAATAGTGGTGCAAAAACTATTCATATGCAAAAAATGAACTTGACCCCCTATCTTATACCATATGAAAAAGTAACCCAAAATGAATCAAAATAAATGTAAAATTGCAAAAAAGTAACTCAAAATGAATATAAAAGCTAAAATAGTGAATTCTTAAAGGAAAACAGCAGAAAATCTTCATGATACTGAATTTGGTAAATTTTTGCACAGGACCAAAGAAAACAAAAAAAAAAGAAAAAATTAATAAATTAAACTGTATCAAAATTTAAAATGTGTGCATCAAAAAACACAATCAAACAGTGATAAATGACTCCATGGTATGAGGAAGAACATTGTGAATAACATGTGGGATTGTAATATAGAATATGTAAATAATAATAACTCAACAATAAAAAATGAAATACAACTTAAAAATGAGCAATGTCAATAGATGTTTCTCCAAAGAAGATATACAAATATAAATAAATATATGAAAAGATGCTCGACATAACTAATGCTTAGGGAAATCCAAATGAAAATCTCAATGTGATACCATTTCCTGCTCATTAAAGTGAGTATTATTGAAAGGTCAAATAAGTGCTGGTGAGAATAAGGGAAAGTTGGAATCCTTGCTTATTTTTGATGAGAAGGTTAAATGAGACATGTACTATGAAAAAAAAGTATGGTGCTTCCTAAAAAAGTAAAATAGATTCACCATAAATATTAAAATAAATTAAATTATCAGAATGTTTGCTTTTGAGTATATATTAAAAATGCTTGAAAATAGAGAGTTGATATTTGTGCACCCTTGTTCATAGCAGCGTTGCTCACAATACCCCAAAGGCTGAAGCAACCTAAGTGTGCCTCGATGAATGAAGGGATAAACAAAACAGAAGATGACAGCTCTGTTGGCCCTTCCAGAGAAAGAATTCCAAAAGTACTTTGGAGGGCGGACTAAGCACTCGAGTCCGTGAATAGCTTCCCAAGGGGAGTACTTCGAAGATGACCTGAGTGATAGATATTCTGCAACGAGGTAGGTAGCACCTTTTCTAGGATGGGTTCACGAACTTAATTGCCCAAGCTTGTTGGGTAGAATAGTGTAAGCCCACATATTCTTCTTAGCAAAGTATCTCCAGAATGGGAGGAAAAGTATCCAATGTACTCAGCCCTACTATGAAACCAATTTATAGCTTTCATATGAAGGCTAAAACCCAACTATAGCACAAGAATATGGGAAAGGTGCAAGGGAGGGTGTTGGGAGGAGTGAGGGTAATTGGTGGGGCCACACCTACGGTGCATCTTAGAGGGGTACAGGCGAACCTTACTAAATGCAGAATATAAATGTCTTCATACAATAACTAAGAAAATGCCATGAAGGCTATGCTAATCAGTTTGATGAAAATAGTTCAGATTGTATATGAAACCAGCACGCTGTACCCTTTGATTGCACTAACGTACACAGCTATGATTTAATAATAAAAACAATAAAAAAAAAAAAAGGAATACTGACACACACTACAACATGGATGAAACTTAAATATACTACACCAAGTGAAAGAAGCCGGTCACCAAAGGACCGACACTTTGGGAATACACTTACATGAGGTATACAGGGTCATCAATTTCATAAAGACAGAAAACATAGTTGTGGATGGGTTGGGAAGTCCTGGGAAAGGGAGGAATGGAGAGTTATTTTTATAATGGGTGGGATGGTTCAGTTTAGGAAATGAAACTGAGGTAGATGGTGGTGATGGTTGCAAACCAACATGAAAATCCTTAATGCCTCTGAGCTGTACACTTAAAAATGTTCACAATGGGTTTGGAAGGGTACAAGAAAAAAGCTTTTAAAAGAATTAATTTAGATAATGTTAGAAAAATACCTGAAATAAAATAAGGGCAGTTTTATTAAGGATGTACCATCGTTTTGTTATTACTAACAACTCTCTGTAAAGAAGAAAAACATTAATCATGAAAAAAAAAATCATTTGGAGGAAGGAAAGCAGGCAGGAAGGAAGGAAGGCAGAGCAGAATAAAACAAAATGGAATTAAAAAATCCCAGGATGACAATGAAATGAGGTGAGAATTAGTCTGGAGCCAGGTCATACTGGGGAACTGGGAAACAATTTAAAGAATTTACAACTGGTGAATAAAATTTTTAAGGGATTTAAATGTGAAGATTTAAAGTAACCAAGGTTGCTTGTTTCAGGAATGTTTTATAGATTAGAGGCAAAGGAGTCAGGATACATCAGGTTTTCAGACTGTGGTGTAACTCTAGGAAGGCAGAAACCAGTGTGCAGAGGGTTGGATTCAGAGCTAGAGTAAGAGAGAGGAGAGAATTAATATAAACTCTTTCATTTTTAGGAGCTTGTATAAATGAAACAATAATAATGGAGGTGATCATGGACATACAGTTCTCCTTACTTGTCATTACAGGATCATGTGACTAGTTCTAACTAAAGAAATATGAGGAAAAACAAGAAATGTCCCTTCTAGACTAAAGCACTGGACTGTGTTTGAGTCTTCATTTCTCACTAGAAATGTCACAGTGAATCTTGAACCCTGTGCTAAGACGGTGCCATGCTGTGATTATGATGCTTTGTGCACCTGCATGTCTGAGGGGTTCTGTCGACCAGGTCTCCATCTACCCCACCAGCTTTCTCTGGACACCTAGCAGGCATAAGAAATAATCTTTTGATTGTTTAAACCGGCAGTCCCCAACCTTTGGGCACTGGAGATTGGTTTCATGAAAGACAAATTTTCCATGGACTGAGGAGGGGGGAGGATAGTTTGGGAATCATTTAAACACATGACATTTACTGTGCACTTCCTTTCTATTATTATTACATTGTAGCATACAGTGAAATAATTATACAACTCATCATAATGCAGAATCAGTGGGAGCCCTGAGCTTTTCATTCCTGCAACTAGAGCTTCCCATCTGGGGCAAACAGTGACGGACGAAGCTTCACTGGCCCCCGGGCACTCCCCTTCTGCTGTGTGGTCCAGTTCCTAACAGGCTACGGATGGGTACAGGAACATGGCCCAGGGTTGGAGACTGCAGATTTAAATTATTAAGATTTAGAAGTTTTATTTTACTGCAGCTTAAATTAGACAGAATGCATTATCCACCATCACCTTTTCATCATCAAAAGAGAAATTCACAGCAGTACCCAGTTTCAGGTGAAGATTTCTTTCAGAGAGAAAATTTGTGCTATGAAATAAATTTCCTTTTCAAACTTAGAGAAAAAGATGAAGAAGAGAGATCACCAATAACTCCACGGGGATCGAGCCAATGACTACTATGAAGTCCTTGACTCTGTAAAATGCCCATCTTGAAATTCTTGGAGATTTACCCCCTTTGCATTCACAGAGATAAATTAACTTGTTCATTTTGTTTGTTATGTAACCCTTACCACATTTCTACCTGTGGATATGCACCTCCTCACATTTTAAATAGAAGTAAAAAAGAAATGCCAAATATGCCTTGGAAAAGCCAGTGTTTGTTCTATTTGTGACCTCACGACCTATGGAAGATCCTAAGTTGTGATTATCATGTAGAATAGCAGTCCTATTGCAGGGAGAATGATTTTTTTCCCCATGAGGTTTTGTTAATTTACCAGGGCTTTTTAAGGGCAAACCAATTCCTCAAGGTTCACCTCAATGTTCACAGATGAAATGATGAAGAAAGGGTAATATCCTTAGTAAATAAAGACCATCTGCATTCCACAAGAAAGCCACTGGCTTCGGGATATGTACCCTGGAAAGTCAACAGATTCAGTTCACCAGTCACCTGTGTAGCTAATAAGAAGTGATCAGAAGTCACTGGTTGGAACTTGAGGTAAGTTTTTCCAAGTGATACATACAGATGGCCTTGTGCCCATCAGATCACTCCTCCATCCTTCTTCTTCATGTGTTCAGACATGAGGTCCACAGGCTCATTCTGTGCTCGATACAGAGACTACCAAAGATCAGGAAAACAGCAGGACCAGAGTCCTTGAAGACTTCACTGTCGTGTCTGTGTCACTTCTGACTCACCTACACCCAGATTTCTGATTTGGTAATACAGGCAGTCCCCAAGTTACAACACCCAATGGTTGTACAACTTGCACTGATGTAGGGAGACCATGAAAGCACGTCCCCGAGTTACAAACATTAGACTGACGTACAACTCCCCCTTACAAATGGAGGCTACTATAAGTAGTAGGTCAATGTACCCATTCCCACTTATGTACAGATTCAACTTAAGAACACACCTATGGAACCTATCTTGTTTGTAACCCAGGGACTCAGCCACTTAGGGAGGTCACTTTTGATCATATGTTCTGTTACTTGCAGATAAATACTATGTTAATTGACCACAAATAATATTGTAACAAACCTTATTTTAGGCCTTTTAATAGATACCATTTTTTTACTTTTACCTTTTAAAGCCACCTAAAGATGGAGATAATAGTCCCTGTTACATAGGTGAAGAACCCCTGCCTGGATGGGAGCAGAGGTGGCATTTACGTCCAGGCTTCCTCAGCAGCCACTCCTCTACCGAAGGGCCAGTGGCTGCATTAGGCCAGTGTGTGGCTAATCACATGCTCCATCTCAAACTCTCCAAAGCGACATGCAGGCTTCCTGTCTTCTCTTTCAGCAATGGCCTTGCCCCTTCTAAACCAGAAGCCTTCTAATATCACACGTTAGATTTCTTTCCTGCCAACTTTTAGTCCTGTGATTTGGGGTGTGCAAATGAATGACTCCAAGTCTCTGTTTCTTCACAGAGTTGTCCTAATGATTAAATCTGATAATCGTCTGCTAGGTAACTCTATGCAATAGGTATTATTGTTATTCTGAGTTTATGGAAAAAGAGAAGGGGACAAGGAGAATGCCAGTGACCCACCTGTGGTTATGCAGATAGTGATGGAGTAGCCCAGGCCACCTGGCACCACAGTCCCTACTCTACCCTCCATGCTGCATCTAAGTCCATTTCCACAGGCTCATCCTGCATTTCATTCCTTCTAGTGAATGGCCACCCACTGCTAAGAGGCCACGCCCCCTGCCTGTCCCAGTGGAGCGCTCCCAGTGTGACTCATTTCCCCGGCAGTGTGCACATCAGGCCCCTCACGCCTTCCCCACAAGCCTTGCCTGAGCACCTCTTTGCAATCCAGCCCTTTTCCTAAGCCCTAGCCTAATTGTGATCTGAGTCACCCCCCCTCCTTGCACACACTGATTTAAACAACAAATTACAAATTCCCAGCAAATAATGGTTCTGGAGTCCCAGCCACACACCTCATTACAGCTTTCTAGCCCAACACCTCATTACGAGGCCTGGACACGTGCAAGTGCCCCCAGAGACACCTGTCTCATTACACATCTTAGAGAAACCCACATATAAACCTAGGACTTTGGACATTTATATCATTAGACCTGTTCTGTCACATCCCATTTCACACCAGTTCTTGACAACCCATTCAAGCATGCTCCTGGGAGGCACCTTGTCCAGCACCAGGGTGCCTGGGGAAGAGAAGTTAGAAAAGTATCAGAAACGCTGTCTTTAGACTCAAGCTGCAAAGTCAGGTTTGCTGTATCCATGGACAGGTGATAAAGTTGAAGAATCATTACCTGATAAACATGGATAACTTCTATTATTATTTTTTCTGATTTTTCTTCTAAAACACCCCAACATATTCCCTTAAAGGAAAAACAAAATTAAGAAATCTAGAATAAAGAATTGCCAGTAATATTATCATTCTAATATAGTCATAAATTTCATTTTGAATATTGTTTTGTTATATACGATAATATGTAAGTGGTGGGACAGAATTATCGTTCCCAAGAAGTGTCGCACTTACTGAGTGAAGGTCACAGCTAAACGTAGGACTTAACTTCACAAATGCAAACAATGTAACCTAATTGTAGGGACCCTCATGTTAATCTGAAATTTAAAGAAAAAAGAAATTAAAAAAAAAAAAGCTGTAACTGGGACTGTGTTACCCAAAATGGAAAAAGGAACTCCACAGATATAATTAAAAACATTGACCAGTTGACCTTAAGAGAAGAAGATCACCCTGAGTTTTCTGCATCTTATAATCACATGAGACTTTAAAAGCGGGAGAGGAAGGCAAAAGGCAGAAGGGGAATTGAGCAAGTTGAGAAGCCTAAAAAGGATTCTGCTGGCCTTTACGGACTTGGAGAGGGAGATAATCATGTGCCAAGGAAACAGACCTAAGACCTGCAGTGACAGTGAACTGACTTCTGCCAACAACGGTAAGTGAACTTGGAGGTGAATTCACCTTCAGAGCCTGCAGAAAGCAATGCATGTCTGCCAACACCGTGATTCTGGCCCTATGAGACTCCTGAGCAAAGACTTTGGTTACGTGTATCATGGTAGACTTCTGACTACAGATACATGACCTAAAAGTGAGTCTGATTTTAAGCTGGTACATTGGTAATAATACATTGTGCATCAACAGAAAACTAACATATTCATGTTTTATTATAAAATCAAATTATACTTGGCACCATATTTTAAGGCCAATTCTTATAAGAATATGCTGAAATAGTTTGCACATTGACAAAATATTTAATATTTATAGGTACTTTACTGCCTAGGTTATAATTTGTGCAAATGATCATCGATTTCATGATATAGACATTCTTGTTATTATGCTATTACGAAATAGTGGTGTGGTAGGGTGACTACCTTTGTATGTATGTATTTGTAAAACAAAGGGAAGAATATATGTGTAATCATTGTTTAATTTTACTTTAATATACAAACGGAATGGATAACTAATACAAGCAATCAAACCATGGCTGTATAAACAGCCTATCATTTGTATGTATAATAAACTCACAAGTCCCTGGATCTTCTAATATACTGAGATGCATTTTTATAGATACCAAATGAATCGGAATCCAGTTTCCTTTACTCTGATCCTCAAGTTCCCAACACTCTGCATTTAATAATTGATGATTTTCTGGGAGTTATATGGTCTAAATAACTTAAATAATTAGTTAAACAAAAGCAAGCTTTGCATACACTCACTATACGTAGGTTCTCTGTCTGGTAGGCTGGTAAGAGAAGCATTGTCGGTGTTCACAGAGGCCGAGGGGGCTACCTGACCACCACCCACCCCATTGGGCCTGCTCCTCTTCCACTGCGAAAGTCAGCCTCTAAGTAGTGGCTGCCCAGACATGGACTTTACTTCCCAGAAGGCTGTGCACGTATTTGATGGCAGGCAACAGGATGTGGCTAACAGAAAGGTGAGCAGGATGAGAAGGGTAGCTTTGGGGAGAAGGCACACCTGCTCCATCCTGTCTTTCTCCATCTGCTCACTGGATGCATGGGTTCCACCAAAGGATTTCAGTGCACAAGGACCTGCAGAGTAAATGGAAGAATCAAGCCCAGGTCTCTGCGTCACTGCTCACAGGTGACCAATAGTGACCTGTGTTTGGACATTTATGTGAATGATTAATGCATTTTGACTGTGTTACTTTGGATGTTAGAGTCTTACTTTAACTAATGCTCTTTTACCCACTGTTGAGCATAAGAAATAATTGTGAATAGAAAATCAGAAAATAATAAGGAACTAAGGATCAATTACCTGCTTACTGTGTGTATGAGAGTGTGTGAGAGTGAGTGTGTGTGTGGGGAGGTGGGTGTGTGAGTGTCTGAGAGTGTGTGTGGATGAGTGAGTATGTGTGTGTGTGTGAGTGTCTGAGAGTGTGTGTGTGGGTTTGTGAGCATGTGAGTGTGTGAGTGTGAGAGTGTGTGTGTGTTTGAGTGGGGGTGTGTGGGTTTGTGAACATGTGAGAGTGTGTGTCTGGGTTTGTGAGCATGTGAGTGTGTGAGAGTGAGTGTGTTTGTGTGTGTGAGTGGATGTGTGAGTGAGAGTGTGTGTGTGGGTTTGTAAGCATGTGAGAGTGTGAGTGTGTGTGGGTGGGTGAGTGAGCCTGGGAGTGAGAGAGTGTGGGAGTGTGTGTGTGGGTTTGTGAGCAGGTGAGTGTGTGTGTGGGTTTGTGAGCATTTGAGTGTGTGTGGGTGAGTGAGCCTGTGAGTGAGAGAGTGTGTGAGTGTGTGTGTGTGTGTGTGTGTGAGTGAGTGGGTGACTGTCTGAGAGTATGTGTGTGGGTTTGTGAGCATGTAAGTGTGTGAGTGTGAGTGTGTGTGCATCGGGGGTGCTGATCATCGTTACGATCACGGAAAGTTGAGAAAAGGATCAGAGGTTTAACCTTTGATAAGATCACACAAAGGTTTTGGTCATCCGTTCTACAATATTTACTGAGGAGAACTTTTTCTCTAGCAGACGCTCTGCTGGGTTCCAGAATAAGGAAATGAAAAAACAATTCAACCATGGGCAGTGCCCTCAGCTGTAGGGGAAGATAGGGAACTAGCACTAACAAGCCAAGAATTTCCGTGGCATGGTGCAGAAAGGAGACTCAGTTTACTCAGAGAAATTTTAACTTACTTTTCTCAGAAGGGGTACTGTCAGTAGGAGACAAATGAAATTAAATAGGTAGATGGGCCTGGCAGGAAGGCCTTACTGGAAAACTGATGAAGTATCCTGAACAAGTGTGAGGACAGACATGCGTACTTTGTCATTAGAGTTTGGCCTCATTTTAGGGGAGAAGCTTGAAGACAAGTGGTATGAAAGGTGTAGTATTCAGGGATTATTGCAAGTGGGGAAATAAGTCAGGTATCAAAAATGCAGAGAGAACGGAGACCAAGGACCCCTCCCGTGATCGGTAAGCACTCTGAAGGACAACGGCCTAGCAGAAGCCACCTGCAAGGCCCGGACAGGAACATTAGCCAGGCCGACCCCTGACCCGTCACAGCCAAAGCAAATGCTCATTGTGGGGATATACATGATGGCCAGGACAGAGACCGAGCCCTGAGATATGGGCAGGAGGGCTGGTACCCTAAGGACTGAGGAAAATGCCTCCTGGTGGAGATAAGGGAAAAATTCCTCTTTTCACTGACTTTTCAGGGGAGAAATGAGACCACTGCATCTGTTCCACACAGAACCTCCCCCACGGGATCTGAGTGCCCGAGCACAGACAGGAAGCTACTCCCACACAGGGCTCAGGTTCCGGGCTTCTCAAGGCTGCCCTGCCCCTTAAAGTCAGTGATTATAGATAGAATCAGAACTGACATGCCTACTCAGAGAAAGTGCTGACATTTGGTTCCCTTCCTCAGCTTACCCTCTGGGGTAATTGAGAAAATGGCCTTCATTAAAAGCTGAGTGGAAACACTCAGGGCCCTTTGCGGAAACCCCACAATCTAGCAGTGGTCCCCTGGGTCCCAACTTTGAACATTCTATTCTGGATGTCCCATCTTTTTATTTCTCACTGCTTTTAACTTTATTTTTCTTCAGTTGAGCACCGCCAGTTCTATAGATCTTAAGGGATCCTGCCTGCCCTCGGGGCAAGACCACCGCAAAAGAAAGCTAAGGTTTTTTCAGACCAGAATCAGCATTTCAACTAAAAGGAAAACAAAAAGGGATTTTTGTCAAGAACTAGATGAACAAGCTACTGCTTTTGCTAATATTTGATATTTTCTAATTGCTATGTAATTCACTAGAATAAAAGCAATTGTAAGCATTACAATTAAAAAGAAAAATACAAACTGCATTTGCATATAACGTGACTATATATTTATCGAATATGAAAAAAAAAAGCAACAGAAAAACTACTCCTTGGCAAGAATAACCTACAAGATGAGGCCGGAACCTGTTGTCAAACCAGGAGATAAGGAAGCTGTCAAATACTGCAAGGATCATATTCAAATGATGCAGAACCCAGGCTGAATAGGCATAAACTGCCAATTACAGGATGATTTGAGCATCTGTGGGCACCATAATAACATTGGATGAAGACTCAGTAAATATGCCTAAACCCACGAGCTTCTGCTGATATTTGAAAGCAACATTTGGGGGGCATCTTCTGAGACTGAATGAGGAAGCCAATCCTCATTTTTTTTTTTTGTATTTGGCAAATGAAAGGAAAGAAGCATGTATGCAGCTCTTCTTGTTTGAACTATACCTTATAGAAATGGAATAGTCTATAAGAAGTTTCTGTAAGGAAATGTGCTAGTTGATAAATGGAAAAGGATATTAAAGTTGGGATATTGCAACTTTTATCACTTAATCAATCAATGGATTCACTAATAATTGTCAGTGACTGATGATAAAAAAGATAAACATACATTAGGTATTTTGTGACTTATCAACAGAACCTACCAATTCCAAGCTTACCAATTAAACTAAGTAAAACAGTTTAATTAATCTAAGTTTACTAAATTAAACTAAGTAAACAGTTTAATTAATCTACTCAAGAAAATAAGACACCATGGAATACATAAAATATGACCATGAATATGCATTATTCAAAATTCTGACTGTTGACAATACTTATTAAACAAATAAACTATTTTTGTTTTAACAAAAGACTAGAAAAATATAAATGAGAGGAGAGATCCAAATATAAACACACAAATTTAACATGGAATTTTTAATACTACTAAGGAATTATTGTTAATTTTGTTTTGGTGAGAGAAGTCTATTGTAACTATTGTGGTTTTCTTTACCAAAAAATCCATTATCTATTAGAAAAACATGGCTAAATATTTACACATGAGTGATACGATGCCTGGAATTTCCTTCATAGTAATTTTGAGGACAACAAATGGGCACAAAAATAAATAACATTAAGATTGGCTGTGAATAAGTTGGTCACTATTGAAGCTGAGTGCATTGAGATCCATTATACCATTTTCTCTTCTTTTGTACTAATATGTTTGACAATTTTAAAACTAATTATTTTTAGAAAATAAATTGCAAGTTAAATAGTCAAGGATGTGAAGAAAACACATTGGTTGGATGTGCTACTTGTTTGGAGTGTAAAACACTTTTAGAAAAGCATTTATTGCCATAATTAAAAAGTGTCAAAAAATATATGCCACTGTTTTATCATTCATATGAAAGTGTAGGTGATTATATATTGGTTTATTAGTATTATTGAGTACATGGGATACTTTTTCTTCCATTCTTGAGAATCTTTACTAAGAAGAATATGTTCCAGCTCCATCCATACAAACATAATATAAAATCAGCACATTGTACCCTTGTCGAAGTCTTTAAAAAGCTCTCCGAGAAATGTCTAGGCTATCGCAAAAAGTAAGGAGATATATGTCCATAGCCTTCTTGAATGATAATGGTGACATCTGCTGCCAGGACTGAATCAATCAGTAGGATTTAGTGAGGAATGGAGTATAGAGTGAAAAAAAGAGCAAAACATGTAAAAAGAAAAGTCAGAATAAGCAAGAGGAAGGTCATTGAAAGATACATCAAAACAGTTTAGGGCTTGGCGCCTGTGGCTCAAGAGGCTGAGGCGCCAGCCACCTACACCTGAGCTGGTGGGTTTGAATCCAGCCTCGCCCACCAATCAACAATGATGGCTGTAACCAAAAAATGGCCGGGCTTTGTGGTGGGCACCTGTAGTCTCGGCTACTTGGGAGGTGGAGGCAGGAGACTCGTTTGAGCCCAGGAATTAGAGGTTGCTGTGAGCTGTGATGCCACAGCACTCTATCCAGGATGAAAGTTTGTGGCTCTGTCTCAAAAAAAAAAAAACAAAAAACAAAAAATCCCAGTTAAATATAGTAGGAATGTCATTTGCAACCCAATTGGTCCAGGACTTAGAAACAGAGACTGTCTAGCAAGAAAGAAGCTATTGACTTAACCCAACAAATAGAAAACACAGAGTGAGGAGTGGGCCTGGAGCAAGGTTATCGTAAAAAATATCTGGGAGATTAAAACTTTGCTTATGATACCTTTCTGAAGTTGACAAATTCAAATACAAATAAAAGGTGGAGGAATTTAGGCCTGAAGTTTTAGGTTAATGACATTGTAGGTTCTCCAGTGGGGAGAGAACTGGAGTGGGGGTAACACATGAGATAAATGACATTTAGGGAAGATTAATTAAAAAAAACAACAATAACTAAAAAACACCAAGGAATAGGTCAATGACAGAGAAGAAAAATAAAGGAAGGGAGACTTACAGTGCACAGTCCCACCGTTTGGGCAAAGGTGTGCTTGAACTGAATAAAAAAGCTGATGAGATGGTAAAGGAATAGATTAATTTGAAATGCTCTGAAGAAAGAAGTCACAAGACAGTAAGAAGTAAGCTGTGTATATCTGGACGAGGGCTGACTGCTGGTATGTAGGTTGAGAGGGGAGAGGATCACGCTAGCACTTAGTAGAAAGAGAAAGTGCATTGACAACATAGTGAAAATCATGGCTGTTCAGCACATTTCTGAAAAGAGATATTAAGTGCCTTGTAAGTAGGTTTTGGTTCAAATGAAAACACCCCCCACACCCACACACACAATGAAATGTTTGTGACATAACTGCTCATTCATTTATGCCATAAACATGCATTCATTAATTTCTGGGAGTCAAATGCCCAATGCAGGTAAAGTTCTTCAAGGATATCAAGAACCAGTAGAGCCTATCTTTTGAGGATAAAGTGGCTATTTTTAAAATGCTGTGACAAGTAATTAAATCAGCAGTGGTAAGAATTCTGATAGACACTCACTCTGGAGCATCACACAAAGCTTAAAAGGCAACACAAAGAAAAAACTATGTGCTTCTGTAGCATTCCTATGACTTTATCTATTGATGAGCACCATTTGTGTGTTACAATGACTGAATAAGAATCTTTTTTTTTTTTTGTAGAGGTAAAGGAATTACATTATTTTAGAGCAAAAATAGCTGTGTCTGGACATTAGTGTGCTTGACATCTGCACACCTCTCCTTGCATACATTTTAAATGGACAGGTGTCAAACCCCCCTGCATATGCTGAATTCAAATTTTTGTACATTAGTTGATGAATCAACATTTTAGGCTATCTCATGGTGACACTTCACTGCTTATCAGTTAATTTGAGGATTATATCCATATCTGTAAGCACAGTAGTGTTCTGTGAATGTTACTCCATCCCTAAAGGAAACTGGAAAAATAAAAATGCTTATATAAGCAATAAGAACTCTGCGTCTCTGAAATGAATGCAAAGGAGACTGACAAATCATCTTTTATGCTGGCAAGAGCAACTCCTTAGTTTCTGTCAAATTAACATCAATAAACTTTAATCCATAAAAAAAATTAAAGGGAAATGTAAGGTGGAAATTAATATTCAAGTTTGATATGCCATTAAATGTGTTAGACTATTTTTAATTTCCTATAACTAACTGAAAGTCCTGGTTATAATGAATGATAATGAGTTGTTTTTCTCCATTAGATAATCGTGCACATTTACAGAAATATATTGTTATGCAGTTTTGTGTGTTCACAACTGCAAGTACTAAGAGACGGTTTTCATCCATTTTTGCAATCCTGTGAGAGGATCATTCTCACCCCTATCACACTGATGAAAAAACAGAAGTTTATTGAGATTAGTAAATTATTCATGCTCAATCATTTATGAATGACAGAAGCAGGAGCCAAATTGCATACCATGACTATGTATAATATCTATATCCACATATAAATTGAGGCCAACAAATGCCCCGGAAATATATTTTTTGATAACAATAAAAAATGATTCTTCTGAAAAATTGTATGAAGAGGGTTTAGCTAATAAAAATCTTCAGTTGCTTTTCCCTGTTGTGATCATTAGCCACTGGTTCAGCCTAGGTTTGATGGAAATTGAAACCCGAGATTATGGCTTAAGTCTGATTATTGATGGAGAATGTGATCCCCAGGAGCAGCCATGAGAGGCGGGAGTGATGTAAAGATGGAGGCAGGTTGATCTGGTATGAGTAAATAGGTGGCCATCACTGCTGCTGCTCCAATCCTTAGTCTTTTACCTTAGGACTAAAGGTTTTCAATAGGCAAACAAGGCAATTTCTTTTTTCTCCTTTTCATTCTGTGGTAGAAACTAATCTCCAGTGAGTGAGGTAGTAGATTGGAAACAGAGCCATTGATATTACGGAAACTATTAGAAAATAATGACAGGGCAGTTAAGATATGACAATGGTCTGTGATAAGTCCATGGCTGAGCTTGGGGATGAGCTGCCGGCTCCTGGGGCAGACCAGGGCACAAGGTCACCAATTGTCCTATGATTAAGTGTCCAGGCCTAGCAGACTGTATGGACTCAGTCTTTGATGAGGTTCATCCCTCTGAACAGCCAAGCTGGAGAAGGAGTGGTCCCCTGCCTTCCTAGACCCATAAGAAGGAAAGCAGCCAAGAACAAAGTCAAGGCCCACTCCAGAGCAGGACTGGAGTTTAGATTAGCAATTAGCTAATATCAGAAACTGGGGAGATATTTTGCTAGAACAATGGATAGAATTATGGGGACTAACAAATGAAGGGAGGAAGCCAAAGGAAGCCTCAGATACCTGTAATGTGTTCCTTTCAGATAACTGCATAAATTAAATAGTGATTTCATTCAACAAAGTTGACACCCAGGAGAAGAATCCATTTTATAGGTAAGGGATGGGAGCATTGGCAACGCTTAGGTTTTGAATGAGCTGTTTGAGGAGCTCTGTGTGTGGGTATAGGTGTGTTTGTAGGTGTATGTGTGTATGAGTATTGTCCAAGAACAGCCACAGATTGGCAATGGCTTAGAGGCTTCCAGAGTCCAAGGACAAGTCTGGATTGTTGAAGCCTGGGATGGGATGAATGAATGAACAAATCACAAAAGGTGGGAAGAAAGGCTGAGCATAGGACAAGGGTCCTCAAACTACGGCCCGCGGGCCACATGGGGCCCGCCAAGGAGTGCCTACGCTGCGTGTCCTGTTTAGCAGCGGACTCATCCCAGGCCGCAAAATCTATTAGCGGAAAAACCATTGGTTCCATTCTGAAACAAAATGTGTGGATTCACTGGAAAAGTTGCAAAAGGAGTTCCAAAGGAGTTCCAATTTAGATTTAAAGAACTTCATCTCTATGAACAGGACATACAGCTTTTCCATAACTCATTTTCTATTGACATTGAAAATGTGGAGGTCAGTTCCTGAAGTCGCTGCCCTGGCCTCCAGCACTGCCTCAGGTCGGTGTCTCCTGCAGGCGGGAGCCAGGCGCTGACGGGTGCGGCAGGGGCAGCCCACTGGCTCTGGCTATTCCGGCTTTCCGGCTTTCCGGCTTCTCCATGGGTCTGGCCTGTAGCGCCCAGATGCTGTAAGAATGTTTACACTGTTTCTCAGAGGACATATGCAGTGGGATTCAGAATTCCTGGAGAATTGCCTTTGTGAGAAGCTGGAAGTAGTTCTTTAAATTCCATCTCTTAGTTTTTCAAAGAAACATCAAGAAACCATGAACATTAGTAACGAAGAGTTTGCTTGCCACTTGCTTGATAAAGGTTTTACTGCCAAGGACATTCTAGACCATAAAATCAATGAAGTTTCCTCTCCTGATGATAAGGATGCCTTTTATGTAGCAGACCTTGAAGATGTTCCCAAGAAACTCCGAAGATGGCTAAAAGCTCTTCCTCATGTCACTCCCTTTTATGCAGTCAAATGTAAATACAGTGAGCCATTCTGAAGACCCTCACTGCCATTGGGGCAGGATTTGACTGTGCTAGGAATACTGAAATACATT
>CAUYON010149853.1:0-23668 GCA_963573935.1 Arctocebus calabarensis
AAAGCAATCTACAGATTTAATGCAATCCCTATTAAAGCACCTGTGTCATACTTTAAAGATCTGGAAAAATTAGTACTTCATTTTATATGGAAACAGAAAAAACCTTGAATAGCCAAGACACTACTCAGAAATAAAAACAAATCAGGAGAAATCACTCTACCAGACTTCAGACTACTATACTATAAATTGATAGTGATCAAAACAGCATGGTACTGGCACAAAAATAAAGAGGTAGGTGTATGGAACAGAATTGAGAACCAAGATATGAAACCAGACACTCATTGCCATCTGATCTTTGATAAGCCTATCAAAAATATAAATTGGAGGAAAGATTCCCTTTTTAAGAAATAGTGCTGGGTGAATTAGCTTGCAACTTGTATAAGACTGAAATAGGACCCACACCTTTCACCTCTAACAAAAATTGATTCTCACTAGATAAAGACTTAATCTTAAGACATGAAACTATAAAGATTCTTAGAGAGGTTGCAAGGGAAGCAGTTGAAGAAATTGGCCTGGGAGAATACTTTATGAGCAAGAACCTCCGGGCAATTGAAGCAATACCAAAAATACATTACTAGGATCTGATCAAACTAAAAAGCTTTTGCACTGCCAAGAACACAGCAAGTAAAGCAAGTACACGGCCCTCAGAATGAGAGGGGATATTTGCAGGTTGTGTTTTTTATAAAGGTCTGATAATCAGAATCTATAGGGAATTCAAATTTATTAATAAGAAAAGAACAAGTGATCCCATTTCATTGTTTGTAAGAGACTTGAACAGACGTTTCTCTGAAGAAGACAGGCACATGGCCTATAGACACATGAAAAAATGCTCATCATCTTTAATCTTCAGAGAAATGCAAATCAACACCACTTTTAGATACCATGTAACTCCAGTAAAAGTAGCCCATATCACAAAATCCCCAAACAACAGATGTTGGTGTGGATGTGGAGAAAAGGGAACACTTCTGCACTGCTGGTGGGAATGCAAGCTAATTCATTCCTTTTGGAAAGAAGTTTGGAGAACACTCAGGGATCTAAAAGTCGACCTGCCATTGGATCCGGCAATTCCTCTACCAGGTGTATGTCTAGAAGACCAAAAATCACTTTGCAACAAAGATATTTGTACCAGATTGTTCATTGCAGCTCAATTCAGAAGTGCCAAGTCATGGAAGAAGCCCAAGTGCCCATCAAGCCAGGAATGGATTAACAAATTATGGTATATGTATACCATGGAATACTATGCAGCCTTTTAAAAAGATGGAGACTTTACCACTTTTATGTTTACTTGGATAGAGCCAGAAAATATTCTTCTTAGTAAAGTATCTTAGGAATGGAAGAAAACATATCCAATGTACTCAGTACTTTTATGAAACCAATTTATAATTACTCACACTTTTCTATGAAATATAGATCACAACTAAAGCCCAGGATGAAGGAGAGAAGTGGACGGGGATGAGAGGAGAGAGGTGAGGTTTGATAAAGGGACGGTAAACAGTGGAGACACATCTATGGAACATATTGCAAGGGTACAAGTCAAATCTATTAAGCATAGAGCATAAATGTCTTAATGAAATAATTAAGTAAATGAGGTGAAAGCTATATTAAATATTAAATCTCAGAAGACAATGTAAAGAATTTCAAATGTTTAGGCCTGGACTCCATGACTCACGCCTATAATCCTAGCACTGGTATTGGCCAAGGCAGGTAGATTACTTGAGCTCAGGAGTACCAGCCTGAGTAAGAACGAGACCCCATCTCTACTAAAAATAGAAAAATTAGCCCAGCATTGTGGCAGGTGCCTGCAGTCTCTGCTACTCAGGAGGCTGAGGCAGGAGCATCACTTGAGCCTAAGAGTTTGAGGTTGCTGTGAGCTATGATGCCATGGCACTTTTCCAAGGGTAACAAAGTGACACTCTGTCTCAAAAAAAAATGCTAAATGTTCATTCATTCATTCATTTCATCAATGACTGCCAAGCCCAGTAACAGAAAACACAACAGTGAAGGAAGCACACATGGGACTTGCTTTCATGGGGTTTGCAGTTTGTACTATTTTAGATTTTGAGCTTGAGCCTTCCCAAAACATTGCAAAATTGAGAACAAATTTCACATAAATTGAGTCTTTAACACAGTGAGTCAGATACGCCCATTCTGTCCCTTACTGGCTGGCAACACACACTAAATCGTAAATGCCCAGAGGTCAATTGTGTCATCTATAAAACAGAGAAACAAACCATCCCACTCAAGGTGATATTGTGATGAATAAATAACATAATGCATGTGAAACTGTAACGAACATTCAAAGATAGACACTTGCATCCTATAGACCTACATACCTAAAAGGATCTCTTCATCTGCTTATTAAAGCAAATGTATTTCTAGCTTATAAAAATAACAATGATGTGACATCATGGCAACAGTTGCTACCAGATTAGAAGTTATGAGGTGTCAACTCATGTAGATATATCGAAATAAATAAGAAAAAATAATTGCAGAAAAAATAAAGTTATATGATTTCAATTACAGTAAACCTCCATAGTTGACCACCTCCCTACGTTGACTACCTCCTTAAGTTGGCCTAATTTTCAGAGTGGACATGTACCACATGTACGTATCAGTACAGTAGGCCTAGTTCCTTCAGTTGACCACCTCTGTATGTTGACCAATTGGTTACAGTCACTTAGGTGATCAACTGCATCTCATATTTGATGTACAGTGTCAAGGCAACTTGGGGCCTCCTAATGCTTAACTTTGGCTTTTTACCTGGTAGATTTAGATTTAGCTAATTAGACCAAATCCTTCTCCACACATTGGAAAGTTAAAATAGGCCAAGTCAAAAGAAAAAGTTAACAAGAAGAGTTGCTCATTGTCCAGTGTGTAAAGACAGGATGGTACCCAGGGAAGGACCCACAGCACCAGCAACTTGTAGTCTACTGGGAGACACAGAAAGTGTGGACAAGTGTCAAAATAGGGGAACAGAGGCCACCATGGGCGCACAGTTTCAGGAAAGTGACCTTCAATTCATGCCAGTTTTGAGAAACCCCTAGGCTGAAGACTGGAGGGTAAAGAGGCAATGATCAGGTAGGGAGAGTACCCAGGGGTGAGAGAATGAGAGAAGGTTCATGCAAACACGTGGAGGCTAAAGCAAGTAGAACACTGGCCGCCACAACCTCGCTCTCTGTGGGAAGGTAGCGTGTGCAGGTAGAATGGAGGATGGTATCAGCAGCAAACCCTGAGACCCAAAGGTACTTGGGGAATAAAGACTCTCGAGGACACGTTAAGGAATGTGCGATTTCTCCTTCAGTAAAGTCACTGACAGAGTCTGGGATTTTAATTTTGGCTGGGGGGTCAGGAGAGAGAGGTCACTTAAGAAACCTCCCAGGTTTCTTCAGGAGTTGCTCACGTTAACGGGAAGGCTGATTAGGAGGAGGTTGAGCTCTCTAAAGTGAGCTTTTGCTGAGCTGCCATGAACCATGACCGAAACGAGTGAATACCAAAGAAGATATCCCCCTGAAGGGAGTTGGGGTCACCAGAAGAGGGGGTCTAGTTGCGAGGAATGAAGAGGTTTGACACAACGTGTGTGTCGGGGGACTGAGGAACTCTAGAAGGAGCCCTCCGGAGTAAACCTTGGGTTCTACTTATTATCACAAAGCAAGAAAAGGAGTTAAAAGTTACTTATCAGACATCAGCATTAAAAAGGAGGGGAATATGGAAACTGTCAGACAGAATGTCTCCAATTTGTATTGCGAAATCTCAGGCCTTAAGCAAGACCTTTGCCTCCAGCTTCAAGAGATCTTTGGAATCCAGAGAACCTTTACCATGACCTTTAGGCCCGGCATTGCCACACCTCCCATGTACGTCCTCCCTGGGACGCCAGTATTCTGATCTGCAGACACACACCTCACAGGCCGCTCTCCTGATTCTCCAACTCTCTCCAGAGTCTTACGGAAAAGATCAGGACTCAGCTTCCTCTATATACAACGAGCAGAGTAAATAGTATGCCAGAAAAATTAAATGCTAATTGCAAAGCTAGAAGAGTGCTGAGCAGAATGAGGGGAACAGGGAATGGAGGTAAGCAAAGCTGTTTCTTTGGCCCAGGCTTCTCAGATTTCCAGGTTTCATTGGAGTATTTCCCATCCATACCCCCTTCACCCACCCCTGCCCCAACCTCTTTTGAACCCCCCCAAGAGCTCCCAATTATTCTTTTTGTTCATCCTGGGGGGAAAGTGTGATTGCTGCTATTTCAGCGGGTGAAATGCAAGCACTGTCGGTGGGAGGCTGAAGGCCAGCCAGGTACAGTACTTACTTCATGGGGGCAGGAGTTTCGTCTGAGAATTTATTTGCGGCTTTGGCCCTGTCCTTGTCATGGCATCCGTAGCCTCTCTGCACACATTGCTACTTGAGGGAAAGGTATGTTTTCCTACCACAGGGAGATAGATTGATTCATTTCAGTGATATCATAATACTGAGCAGCTGGTCACTGCTTCTCACTGTCCCACTTTTCACACATTTTTGCTTTATCAGTCACAAGTCCCATGGCTTAAACATTGCAAAAACCAGAGAAAATGTGTTAAAAAAGCAACAACGCTGATGGACAAAACACAAAGGCCATCTGGATATAAATCCAACAACTCATTTTTTCTGGGATTTTTCCAAAATATATCCTAATATATACATGGATATAAATCCAACAATTCATTTCTTTCTGAGCTTTTCTAAAATAAATCCATATCCATATATATATATGTATACACACACACACAAAAAAAACAATAACCAAGTAGCTGTGATGTGGATTAATACTAAGACAATAGCAATAGTAATGATAGAAAGATTATAGCATGATAACTTAAGCATGCATATATATGTATATGTGTGGGTGGGTATAGGATTTATTTGGAAAAACCCAGGAAAAAATGAATTATTGGATTTATATTCAGCAGGCCTTTTGTATTTTGTCCATTATATAAATATATCTATGTCTGTGTGTGTGTTATACATATGTGTACATACATAGGCTCTCATATAAAGGATGCTATTTAAATATTTACCTTACATTTGCGTAATTTTGACAACTACTCATCAGATTTAATTCACAACCACAAAAAATAATATGTAGTATTGAGGAGATCAGTTATGCAACCAGAACATGGAAGTTAGATAAGCTATTAAAATTCACAAAGCTATTTAGTAATTGCTGGTACTTAAAGGCGGTCTCCTGATTCCTGGATGAACTACCAATCCGTAAACCAGGTCTAAAAGCTCTGTTTAACTGAACAGGTTCATGATCAAACCACAGAGTAGGCTCCAGGGCAATCTTTGTTCAAGGTCAAAATTCTATATGTAAGTTTTCCACTACTCTCCTTTCTATCATTTGTGTGCTTTTAACTGATGTTAGGATAATAATCATAATATAATAGTAACAGAAAAACAATAACCAAATAGCTGTGGTCTAATTAATACTAAGACAACAATAGCAACAGTAGCAATAGAGAGACTGTAGCAAGGTAACTAATCACACAAGCCCTGGATCACCCTGTCTGAGTGGCGCTCTTTTATTAAATGCGCTTAGGCAAGTTACTCTCTATTCTTCTGTCACCCTTTTTATTCAACTGTCTTTTAACTATAAAACATAGAGGGGATTATAATAACATTATTTAACAAAGATCTAGTATGAAGATTAAAAGAGATAATACATATAAAATGTTTAGAAATTTATCTTGCATATAATCAACATTCAGTGAGCATTTCCTATAATACATATCTATGTATGTATATTATTGGCAAAATATAATTAGTATTAGTATTGCTATTAACACCATTATCATAACTACTTTGCAGCTCACAATAGTGAGCCAATACGTGGTAGGTGATGAATAAAGATCTATAGTTACTTAACTATTAGGGGCCTTAAACAAAGTTCATTAGGCTTTGTACATTAGTTTCCCATTGCTGTGGGAGCAATTTACCACAAATTTAGCAGCTTACACAACACAAATTTATTATTTTATAGTTCTGTTCGTCAGAAGGACAGGATTTACCAGGCCATAGACAAAGTTCGTTCTCTCTGGCTCTTGGAGAATCTATTTCTTTGCTCGTTCGTGTTGTTGGCAGAACTCAGTCTATTGTCATCAACAAATGGAGGTTCCCATTTTCTTACTGGCTTTGGGCAGAGGGCTGTTCCCAACTTCTATAGGTCTACCCCCTTCTTTCCTCACACTTTCTTTCCTTCATAATCAAAACAAGCAATGGAGGGTCAAATCCACACCTGGAATGTCTCCTGCTGGTTCTGCCACATCTCGCTCTTTGACTCTTCCACTCTTCTCAGTCCACTTTTTACATTGGCCCTACCAGATAATATAAAGGAGGATAACCTCGATTTTCCATCCTCCAAGTTCTTCTGGCCATGTAATGTAAAGTCTTCACATGTTCCGGAGGGAAGAAGACCGGTATCTTTTGTGGCCATCATTCTGAGCCACACTTGGTACTTCTGACTTGTGCTGGGAACTAGGTGGTGTCACAGCAGTAAAGCTGTTCATGGTAGAACTGAAGGGCCACGAGTATTATAAGCAAGAAGGTAAAATCAATCAAGCTTTATAAAAGGTGAATCTAATTAGTTGCATATTAAACATTTGCCCAATGTGAAAGAAAGACTGTAAAGATAATAGTTCAATTTTTAGGGGGATATATTGATGTTATTGTCTGCTTTTTTGTTTATTTGGGGTGGGTTTTGTTGTTTTGTTTTTGAGATAGGGTCTTGCTCTGTCACTGGCATGGGCTAGAGTGTGGTGGTGCCATCATAACCTATAGCAGCCTCAAATTCCTGGGCTCAAGTGACGTGATCCATCTGCCTCAGCCTCCCAAGCATCTGGGACTACAGCCGTGTGCTATGACACCTGGCTAATTTTGTCTATTTTTAGTAGAGACAAGGACTCTCTATTGCTCAGGCTGGTCTCCCACACCTTCTTGTCTCAGTCTCGCAAAGCGTTAGGATTACAGTTGTGAGCCACCACACCCAATCTAATTTGTTTGTTTTTAACAGCTTTTTTGACGTTTAATCATACATAAATAATTGCAATTTTTTTTTGCAGTTTCTTTTTTTGTCTGGGGCCAGATTTGAACCTGCCACTTCTGGTATATAGAGCTGGCACCCTACTCCTTTGAACCACAGGTGCCTCCCAGATTGCATGTTTAATGCATAATTTGATGAGTTTAAATATATTTCAATACTCATGATACTATCACCACAATCAAAGTAATAGAGATATTCTACAACTCACAAAGTTTCCTTGTATCCTTTTGCTACTTTCTTTTTTATTTTGGGGCGGCTTGGGGGTTTTGTGGGGGGAGTTAGGAGGTATGGTAAGAACATGTAGCACAATGCTATGATTAAAATGTTTGTGTCCACTTCAAACTTCATGTTGAAACTTAATCTTCAATGCAATAACATTAAGAGACCTCTTCCCTGGTTAATGAAATTCTTAACCTATTAAAAAGGCAGGAAGAAATTAGCTAGGTCATTTTTTTTATTATGAAGTCATATACACATAGCTCCTCAATACATTTATGCACACGTGGGATACAATGTGTTGTTTTTTTATACACTCTGAGGTGGTTACATTTTGTCCTTCTGCCTCCTGCCATGTAAGGACATAATGTTTGTCCTCTCTGGAGGAGGCAGCAACAAGGCGCCATCTTGGACACAGAGGCAAGCGTCTCGCCAGACACCAATCCAGCAGGCATCTTGATGTTGTACTTCTCAGCCTCCAGAGCTGTAAGATATAAATTCCTATTGCTTATGAATTCCCCAGTCTAGGCATTCTCTTATAGAAGCACAAGTGGGCTAGACACATGAGATTTATTCCCTTATATTTTGAGGTTTGAGGTACCATATTACCTATAGCATCTCTATTATAAGGAACATCTATGCTATGTCAACTTTGTGAGAAACAAAACAAACTACAAATGTATTAAGAACTAATTTTTTTAAAAGTAAATAAAAATCAAAGAAGTGTGAACAAATATTAATTTGACATTGATAAATAAGTATGTAGTTTAAAAGAGGGGGAAGAAATTGTAAAGAAAGAATTGCAAATTTGACCAACTAAAATTCATGTATGAGAGAGAAAGGAAAAAAATAAAAGGACAAATAACAAACTGAGAAGGTTGTGGGCAAAGAGATTAATACCACAAATTTATTAATACCTTTCACAAATCAATAAGATGAAAATTTTAATAGGCACATGAACCAAGAAAAAAAAAGCAGTAACATTATTAAATAAATATCTGTGGTTAGTAAATATGTACAAACAATTCTATCAATGCACACTCACACGCACACAAACACACAGACAAATTTTCAACTGTCAAGTTTAGGCAAGATAAAAATTTGCCTAAACAAGTACTTTTTCTTGGTGATATAACTTCTAAAGGTATATTTCAAGAAAATAAGAAAAAAGGGCACACACACAAAATATATACACAAGCATACATGTGCAGGACACAGGTACAGATATGGATAAAAATACAGAGCATCATTTATTTCTAATAGCAGAAGAAAAGGTAAACATGAAAAAAATTATTCCCTGTGTTTATAATAAATACATGACATAATTATTTTAATTTAATTTATTTTTTGTTTCAAAATATAAATTAAGGGGGAGCAAGTGCTTTTGTTATATGGAGACTTGTACATTGCTTTCTCAGGAATATTTTGTGCCCATCACTAGATTAATGTTCACTGTGCCCAATAGGTAAGTTTTCATCTCACACTCACTCTCCCCACCCTGGTTTCTCTTGTCCTTAACATCGCTTGTGCTTGTATGTACCCATCTTTTATCTCCTATTGTTAGTGAGAATAAATGGGAATTTTGTGTTTGGTTTTCCATTCCTCAGATACTTCACTTAGGATAATGGTCTTCAGTTCCACCCAAGTTGCAGTGAATGACATTTTTCTTTCCTTTGTGTAACTGAGTAATCCTCCATAGTGTATATATACCTTATTTTTTTCCTACCCTTGGAATCGAAGACCATTTATGTGATTCTAGAACTTTGCAATTGTGAATTGTGCAGTGATAAGCACACAACTGTAGGTGTCTTTTGATAAAATGACTTCATTTTCTTTGGGAAGATACACAGCAGAGGGATTGAATGGTACATCTACATTTATTTCCTTGAGGAATCTCCAAACTATTTTTCATAGCGGTTACAGTAATTTGCAATCCACCAATGGTGTACTAATATTCCTTTCTCTATGCTTCTACACCAGCATCTATTGAATTTTCACTTTTTCATAATGACCATTCTAATAGGGGTAAACTGATAGATATCTGACTGTGATTTTAATGTGCATTTTCCTAATGATGAATACTTTCGAAAAAAAATTGGGACTAACAAGGGAACCTGTTTTTGCATTAAAAATGAACAAATGAAAAATCACTTCAAAATGGTTTAATAAGAAACTAAAAATTGAGATGTTGAGATTTTCCAAGTTGCAGAGAATTGAAAAGTAATTTGAAAAAGACAGCCAATCCATAGCAAACCCAGTAGAAACTCCTTTAAAATCTTTCGGAAGAATGCAAAGGTGCAAGTATAAAACTATTTGTGGAAAGAGTAAACTAGTATTAAGGCTAAAACACAAATGTGAAGCAAGCATAAAAATATATCTGGTTTCATGGAGATTAAGGCAAACTTCAAATTGAGAAAAATTCTATCATAAATTGGGTTAGATTTAGTCATTAATTTTCATTTAGTAAGTCAGAACCAACCATAATTTCTCATTTAATGAGTAAGATTTATGGTACTATATAAGCTTGAAAATATTAGTAATTAATAGAAATAAGTTTGGTAAAGACATATGATCACTCATTTAAAGACAATTCAATATTGTAAATGAGACATAATTACTTTACATCCAGCAGGAATTTATAATACTAAATTAATAGTAACATTTAACTATAGGAAAAGAATGTAAATTTCATTCAGAGTTCACACCATGAGTAATGAATAATCAGCTAAGGAATAACTGCAGCCATAAAACATCATTATTCAAGCACTTTGCCTACCAGGGCATTTGACAATATCATATACTTGACCAGAGATGGAGAAATGGTCACTCGCATTGGCATCTATTTAGCACTGAAATAAATTTGTAGTTTGTTTTGTTTCTCACAAAATCAGCTTAACTGCATAACAGTCTCTATAGGTAATACAGCACTGGCATAGTAATCAATACCAGGGATCGTGCATAATCAACTAAGAAAGTACAAGAGATATAAGGTAATTAAAGAGAATTTGTTTCTCTTTCTTCAGGATATTCACCTACAAAGAATGAAACTCTGCTTTTTGGAGGGATTAAATGGAAAGGCATTTTCCATGTGTAAAAATCAAAGGGATTTTGATCATTACCATCTCCCTCTGAGGAATATTTTATTTTCTCAATTATTCCCCTCCGAACATAGACTCTTTACAAAATTTTTGATTACATTCCTAAAATGTTATTGCCAGTAATTTGCCATTTGGATATTGCTTACATGCTACACCATTACAAGCTATGGATGGATTCCAATATTCTGTGCTAAACTTATGTCCTCCACCCCCCCTCAAAAGCAACAGTCTACTCTCTTATGGAAACGGTGTGCTACTTAAAAGAAAAGCAACCAATTAGAAGACCTTTGACTTTTCTCAATTTAGTGTTTCTTTGTTTGCCTGAGAGTAGTATTCAGGGGAAGTCAGCACACCTGCCCTTAGTCAGGTACCCTGTGAAGATGCTTAAGGACACCCATTGAATGGAAAAGATGTGCTAGTCCCAACGTCTGGGAATATGCCCATTTGATTATTTGGGACCTTTTCAAGAAACATAATAAGAACATTTCTTATTAAATATTTAATTATAAGCTGGAGTGTTAATGTGGGTCACCCAACGGGGAGCCTCAATTGGATTTCCAATTAAAGTCCTACATTAAAATTGAACCTGAGTCTAGCATCATTGTATTATAGCATATACCACCAAAAGGCCAATAAATTAAAATGAAAAAGTGACACTACACAAACATGAAAATATGTCATTTAAGGACTTTTAAGTCACAAGGAAGTCTAAGAAAGTTAATAGATTCTTTCTCCACCTTTAGTGCCTCCAGTTAAAACACCAGCTTCCCCTCTTCCCCTCTGTCTGTAACACAGCCCTTCCTACTCCGTCTACAAAGGAAACTTGTAATGTTTTCTGCATATTCCAAAGCATGAGGTACTGCTGGGAGACAGCACTAATAATAAATCACACTCTCATGAATCCACACTAATAACTAGAAAACCAATACAAATTGCAGAATTAGAGAGATTAAGGAGAATGTAGTGACATACAATAAGCAAATCAGCCCTACCTCATCAAGCAAATGTTCTTTGCTGTACAGTAACAAAGATAATTGTAGACTGCACTGGAAGGGAGCCTAACAGTCTAATAAGTACTTGGCTGTGATTCACTTGCCAATCAGAAGTGGAGACATGACAAGTTCTGAAGCAGATGATGCCTGATTTGAGCAGTGGTCTTATTGTTTATTGATTTTAAATTTGTCTTACAGGCCTTCATTTGAGTTAAAAAAAATGATTTTGAGGGAAGGAGCAATCAGACACTGTGCATTTAACACATTTTAAATTCACTTTGTTGGTTTCTCTGTAATCAAAATATTATTTTTAATACAAAAAGGAACACGAATCAAAGCAATCAAACTGTCGAAGAGTCCCACACGTGTAATAGGCTGCCAACATTCTGTAATCATGGAATCTTACTAGTTATGTGCCTTTGAGCCTGTTTTTTCTCCTAAATTTTAGTACATTCTGCTATAAAATACAAACAATATCTCTCATCTTGTAGGATTTTTGTGGGGATTGAGAGGCACCGCTGGTTCATTTGGAGGTAAAGGAAGATCGGGCAGGTAGGGTCAGTGATATCTCCCAGTATTTCTTTGCATGAGTTTGTCTATAAGAACAAAAATTTTCATTTTTGATTATTGGAGGAGGGAAGTAGGTGGCTGATGATCACCAGAGGTAGGGGAAATCAAGGGCGGAAAACAGAAAATGCTCTGACTCTAGTCCAGTCACTTCAACTTGCACACACACACACACACACACACACAAAATGGTGGGCGATGAGGGATCATTTTGACAAGGGAGAGTCAGAGACTATATGTGGAGCTAGCCATACTTCAGGGCTTGCCAGCATCAGGCAGAGCTTAGAGAAGACTTGAAACATCACTGGTAACAACCCCACTCGATAGAGAGGCCAAAACTTCATGGAGGCCACTTGCTGCAGTGGCCTCTCAAAAGATTTTTAAGCAATGATTACTGGAAGATGCTAACATAAAAGAATATACATAGACTGTTCTGGAGCACATAAGAACCACCTTTTGGAAATTCTGCACAACGATGGAAAGACTTGGCAGGCAAGTGGAGAAGGCTGCGGGAAGGACCAGAGGAGACACTGAAATCTGAAATGTAATATATTTTGTACCTGCACCTAACAGTGATTGAGTCATTTGAATTATACACTCTAAAATATTTGGGGTATTTTTTGTTTGTTTTCTTACCTGAACTAAAGATAAGCTCCTAGAGGATGGATTCATATCTCAAATGCTTTGTGTTCTCCACAGCAGCCTGCACTATGCTGGGCACAGGGTAGCTGCTGAGTCCATTATCATCTTTCATAGTGCACAAGCTGGAGGGATTGATCAATAAATAAATAAATGGAGAGGATTCTTTAGAACAAATTGACAAACAAGACATAAATAAATCACCAAGAACAGATGGCATCCAACCAAATGTTTATAAAGCAGTGAGAGAGGACAGTGGATTGCTGGATAGAATGTTTAATCTTTCATTACAATCGGACACTGCAGCAAACCACTTGGCACGCTGCCATCTTGTTTTTGAAAAAGACTTGAAAAGTGACCTTGGATTTGCTGCTTCAAATTGGAAATTAGCAAATTACGTGGTAAATATTAGTAATGAAATCAGTAGTTCTCAATTGTTTTTAGAAAGGGAGAATGGGCCAAGAAATGAAATTAAATTTAACTAAGGGATATTTATATTTTGAAGAACATGGGGCAACAAAGAAACCAATGAGAAGAATTAATGTTAGCTTTTAAAAGTCTTGGGAAAGTTCCAGGGTAACAAATTCACCAGAAAATTAAAGAAAATGCTTACTCATGAAGAGAGTTTTCAATAGAGAAAACAGAAATAGACCTATATTGTTTTTCTCTATCTATATAAATGACAACATTGAAGTATGTGAGGGATGATATAAGACACCTATATTTAACATCTTTATAACTGATTTCCAAGAGTAAGCAAACAATTTTGAAGAATGAGTGAGCTTTCATCAAATACAAAAGAGAGAAAAGGGTGAGTCCAGGAGAAGGAGTCAGCTTGGGCAAAGGACACAGAAATCTGTTAATGAGTAATGCCTGTGCTGTATCAGAAAACAGCTTTGACTAAGGGAAGAAGAAATGGCCAGAGTGGAGTCCAGATTAAGCTAGGTAAGCCCTCACTTAGAAGCATGACTCATTCGTTAGGTAGCAAGGAACTGTAGAATTTCAAGACCTTGTTAGACTCATTTTAAGAAAATAATTTTAGAAATAGCACATGAAGGGAAGTCAGAGGAGATGGAAAGGTAGGTAGAGATTAACAAGATAATAAGAAAATGAAAGTGAGAAGTTTTCGGTGAATTTTAAGATGGTGATAAGGAAGAGTCAAAGAAAAACCTGGTTGGATGGATATGAAATTTGGCATGAGGAAGTAGCAATGTTTTGGGTAGGATCTGGAAACCACAGACATAAAAGCAAAGATAGACAAATGAGATGGCATCACACTAAAATACCTCTTGATAGCAAAGGACACAATTGACAAAATGAAGGGACAACCTGTGGGATGATAGAACATATATGCAAGTCATACATCTGATGGGTTAATATTCAAAACATATAAGGAACTCACCTCAATAGTAAGGAAAGAAATAACCAATTCAAAAATTATTTTAAAAAGATGGACAGACTTTGCTTTTTTTTTTTTTGAGACAGTCTCACTCTGTCACCCCGGGTAGAATGTCGTGGTATCTTCACAGCTCATAGCCACCCCAAACCCTTGGCCTTGACCAATCCTCTTGCCTCTGCCTCTGGAGTAGCTGTTTCTACAGGTGTGTGCTACAATGCCTGGCTAGTTTTCTTTTCTATTTTTTTTACAGTGGACCTCACTCTTGCTCAGACTGCACTCAGCTTCCTGAGCTCAAGCAATCCACCAGTCTCAGCCTCCCAGAGTGCTAGGCATGAGCCACCATCCCTGGTCCAGACGTTTGTCAAAAAGAGATACAGAGATGGCCAATAGGTACTTGAAAAAGAAATGGTTAGCATGACTCATTATTAAAGAAATGAAAATGAAAGCAACAAGGAGTTAATACCTCATAAATGTTAGAATGACCATTATTAAAAATATGATATATAACAAATGTTGGTGAAGTTGCAGAGAAAAGAATTCTTGTTGGTAGAAAATGCATACTATTATTGCTGCTATGAAAATGATTTTGAGCTTCCTCAAAAACTTAAAAATAGAACTACCATATGATCCAGTACTCCTTCTCCCTGGCATATAGTTAAAGGATTGGAATCAGTATGCCGAAGGGCTACCTGCACTGCCAGGCTCACGGCTGCATCGCTCACAAGAGCAAGAAATGGCATCAACATAAATGCCCTGCTGTGGATGAATGAGTAATGAAAACATGGGGCATGTACACAGCATAGCACCATTCAGCCTCATAAATGAAGGACCTTCTGTCATTTCTGAAAATGTGTATGAAATGGAAGAATATTATGCTAAGTGAAATAAATCAGAACTAGTCAGTCATTTATGTGTAGAATTGAAAAATGCTGACCTCATGGAACCAGAGAATGGAATGCTGATTACCAAAAGTTGGGGGAGTAAAGAATGAGAAATTGTTGGTCAAAGTTTACAAAGTTTCAAATAGATAGGAGGAACAAGTTTTGAAATTTATTACAAAGCACAGTGATTACAATCAATTAAAATACAGAGTATATTTTCAAAACATTTTATTTAATTGTATTTAATTTTTATTTTTGAGAAAAAGTCTCATTACTTTTGCCCCAGGTTAGAGCTTCATGGCTGCTGCCTAGATGACAACCTCAAACTCCTTAGTTCAGGTGATCCTCCTGGTCAACCTCCCAAGTATCTAGGACAGCGGTTCTCAACCTATGGGTCATGACCCACAGGAACTGTATTAAAGGGCTGCAGCATTAGGAAGGTGCAGAACCACACTGCTCTAGGACCATAGGAGACCACCACAACACCATGCTAGTTTTCCTATTTTTAGTAGAAAGAGGATCTCTCCATGATGCTCAGGCTGGTCTTGAACTCCTGAGCTCAAAGGATCCTCCCACCTTGGTCTCCCAGAATGCTAGGATTATAGTCATGAGCCACAGTGGCTGGCTCAAAAGATTTTAAAGATGAATCTGATGCCTTTAGATCTTGGGAGACTGAAGCATGAGACTAACAAATTATATAGAAAGAGAGTAGATAGGACAATCTGTAATGAGTTTGGCACATGTCACATTTAATTAAAAATGGGAATATTCAATTGACAGCTGGAAATACAGGCTAATAAAAGATTAGGAGTGGGTATTTATATATGAGATAGTTAAAAATCTCAAAAATGCCCATTTATACTAATTTTGTAACACTTCTTGTATTCCAGAGCACTGAGTATTTACCTCCTAATATATCATCCCACTGCTTTTAAAGCAACACATAATTATCTCCTATCTAGAATACTTGGTTAACCCTTTTTGACTACTCTCTCTCCTTTTAGTCTCCCTACCCTCAAAATGATTTGCATTTTGTAGTCCAGTGTATTCTGAGATCACAAGTCCCTGAAGTTGAAGAAACTGCCAGCTCTCTCCCCTATGAGACAGTCATGTGTAAGGTTAGCAGTCTCTGAAGGCCCTATAGCTTGTACATCTATTTAGCTTTATGTAACTCAGCATTTCCCAATTATTTTAATGACTCAACACATTTATTTTTTATTTTCACACGTAATATTTTTAAAAACCCCCAAATTAACTTTGGACCACCAACATACAAAAGGAAGTAACTGATATACTTCCACTAAAGGCAGCACTAAAGATGCCACTTTATTCACATCACTCGTGGATTAAAAAGGAACATGTGATAATTTCCTGTACCTTCAGGAATCCAGGCCAAATGTGCATGTTGTCACTCCACCTTCTGGCACCTAACACAAACAGACCTTTAAATCTAATCCCAGTCCTTTACAAACTTTCCCAGCTCTTCGCACCCCCGCCCCTCCCCTCTCATAGAATTTTGGAGAGGATACTTTGGTATAGCTATTGACATAGAAGAAATTCTAACAAGACAATCTGAAGTGAGTGTTTTTAATGTGAATCATTTTGAAACAAATACACAAAAACAACGTGAAACATTCAACCATTTCAATTCCAGAAAACATTTTTGGCTTGTCCTGCAGCCTCACTCCATCTATAAACGTCACTAATTTATGATCAATCTCCATCCACAAGGTAGAGAATGAAATGAAAAGGAGGCAAAAATGGGTTGAAGAATGGAGCAAGTGGTGAGTATCTTCTAGAAGACAAGCCTAATTTAAGCAGGAAACTTGTTTCCACACTAGTATTCCTCAGGAAAATAAGTCCTTACCTTGTGCTTGCTTACTGCCTCCTTACCAACACATCCCTTGTATGTCCTGTCTCTCAGTTTTTGATTTCTCACTTAAAAATATCATTTCCAGATAGGAATAAATATACTAAATAGCCTAAGAATGGTACTTTCTCTACTTGTGTGTATGGTGAATTGTTTGTAAATAAGCTTCCTGATTTTGCCAATGTTTTTTTAATTGAGAATATTTATTTTAAAAAATGAGTATTTGTGAGGAAATAAGGAAGAGAGTTATGTTATGGTTACTTATCTCAGCATCACATTACACAGAAAATTACCAGTAACATTTTTACTATTTCCCTTAATAATCAGTGGCACACATGCATTTTATTTTATTTTGTCAGATAGGTTTTTGAGGCAGAAATGGAGATTTAGAAGGAAGTCAGGATCAGGGATCCATGTGGCTGCATGACGTACTAATAAAAATAAACCCATACATTTAGCCAAAATAAACTTGTGTGTTTAAGCTGCCCCCTTAAAGGCTCAGCCTGGCCTGTTACATCCGGAAGAAACACAAACCCAACTCCAATAGTGATATAAAATCATGCAATTCTCGACGGGAGTACCTTGAAGAGGTGGTGAAGTAGAAGCACATGACACGAGGTGCTCCAAACATCCCAATCAATCCTGTTTACCCAACCAACCCCTGGAAGATGACTGCTTCCTTAAAAAATCTTTTCTGTCCTCTTTCTACCACCCCTTACCTTGCTGATAAATTCTTTTCTCCATGCCTTATAGCCTCGTCTTTCTGACATTAAGTCAATTTTTCTTTCTTTCCTCTAATTCTTCTGTACTGGAGAGAGAGATATTGATGCGATCACTGGAATGCTAGATAATTCCCATTATCTGATCAGCACAATAGAAGGTAAAGAGAGAGAGGCTCCTTCTTCCTCTGTCGGCACAAGTGAAGAAAAGCCAGTGAGTACTTACCTTTGATATTTTTGCCACTGTCACATATACTTTATCAGAACCATTTTGATACAAATACATTAAAAAAACTATAGTATCAAAATGACCATGTCACAATGTCTTGGCTTTATATTCCGATTTTTTTTGTTTTTTGAGACAGAGTCTCACTATGGTGCCCTCAGAGTGCCGTGGCATCACAACTCACAGTAACCTCAAACTCTTGGGCTTAAATGATTCTCTTGGCTCAGCCTCCCAAGTAGCTGGGACTACAGGCACCCGCCACAATGCCCAGCTGTTTTTTTTGTTGTAGTTGTCATTATTGTTTAGCAGGACTGGGCTGAGTTCTAAACCCCAGCCCCAGTGTATATGGCTGGTGCCCTAACTACTGAGGTGCATTGACTTGGCACCTGATATGGGCGCCAAGCCAATGCATCCTGATATTTTTAATGTACTTTTTACTCTAGTCAAATACTTTAAAATATTTAATTATAACATTTGAGCTTAAATTACATTATTGTGTGCCCTGCCATTTCGTAGTCACTCTAAGCTACTCTACTCCTATTCATTCGTTCAACTGATACCTTCTGAAGGATTATCATTTGGGAAGAAAAGGGGGCACACAGCCCACACGACAGACACTAATCCAGCTATTAGGATATTACAGCTCATTGAGGTGGAGTGGGAAAAATAGAAAAAATATTAAATGGCATAAATTCTAGAAAGTATGTAACACGGAATGTGGAACATAGAGATTTTAAAAGAATGGTTTCCTAATCATAACCATTATCAATTACTTCAAAAAATATCTATTAGGTTCCTACTAGAACAAAGAACGGGGTAAGAACTGTGAGCAGTTACAAAATTTAACTACATACAGATCTTACCTTCCGGGAGTCTTCAGTCCTTTATGTAAAGAAAGGTAGAAGACAGACAAGCAATGTCTATAAAACAATGGCATAAAGTGATAATTACTGTTAGTGAAAAACAGATAAACTCTGTTCAAACCAAAAAAAGAAAGAAAGCATCTCTATCAATGGGGAAAAAGGTTTATTGTCCATTCCATTTATTTGGCACTTATATTGCTGATTGTTATTATTCTTTTGTATATACACAGCTATTATGATCTCCATATCTTAAGATGGGATCACTCTTTATTTAGAGTGGATCTTAAATGCAGTCACTTTCACCCTTGTAAGAGAAAGGAGAGAGAGACTTAGGACATAAAGATACAGAAGAGACGGTCATGAACAGACAGAGGTGAGATTGGAGTGATGCACCTTGCAAGCCAAGGATGATCAAGGGTTGCAGGCAATGACCAGAAGCTTGAAAAAGGCATGGAAAGAGTTTCCCTAAAGCCCACAGAGGCTCTGATAACACCCTATGTTTGGACTTCTAACCTCTAAACTGTGAATGAGAATGGAGGCCGATTCTCTCAATGCAGTTTTGGCTAGCTTAAGAAACTAATACTGGATGATTAGGATGGGAAACCAGGCAAATACCATCTACTATATTTTCCTTCTGGTCTTCTTCTGAATGTATGTATCAGTAAAGAATGCTCTTTCAAAGAAGCAAGTGAAACTTTTCAGAAACAAAAGACAATTAGCTGTAGTAGTCTTTATCTACCAAATGTATTATTTCCTATAAGCATAACCAAAACAAGTTCTTGGTTCATTTCTCTAGAGGGAAAGAGGAAATCCTAGTTCCAAATGCTGGCTAAAAGATAAAAGAACTTCTAACTTAGAACGTAATTCTTGTTTTTTTTTTTTTTGTTTTTTTTTTTAGACAGCATCTCACTATATTGCCCTGGGTAGAGTGCCATGGCATCACAGCTCACAACTCCTGGGTTTAAGTGATTCTTTTGCCTCAGCCTCCCAAGTAGCTGGGACTACAGGCACCTGCCACAACACCTGGCTATTTTTTGTTGTTGTTGTTGTTGTCAATGTTGCTCAGCAGGCCCCAGCCAGGTTCCACCTGCCAGCCCAGGTCCTTGTGGCCAGTGCCCTAAATGCTAAGCTACGAGCACCAAGCTGAGAACATAATTCTTGTTCCAGATGATAACATAAAGAAATTACTAAACATTTTTGGTTTTATGTTGTCGGTACCTTTGTTCAATTTGGGGATATATTCATTATTTGTAGTTGAAGTTGACGTCAGAGTCACGACATTGCTTTGAAAACTGCCACATTATACAGGGCTTGCAAAGACAAACAAGATTTGACATGTGGAGACAGCGTCAATGGTGTATTCCAGTCTGCGATAATCATTCTTTGCTTTATGGAAATTATTTTGTAATCAGGATCTATAAAACATTAGAAAATATAAAGAAGCTTAGTGCAAGATAGAAGTAGAATATCTTTCACCCTCAGAAAACTAGTTTAATCGAAACCAAATTAGTCCATCTCTAGTCTTGCTTTACCTTTGTATCTTAGTTTTTAATAAATAGGCTCTTTATAATAATAAAATATCACACATTAAGTAGCTGTTAGTATATGTATTACTTCTCTATGAAATCACTTAAGTTTCCCAGCAACCCTAAAAACCAGTATTTTTGCCAGCAATTATTGGTTGCAAGAAAAACTCTTTCAAAGGGGCTTTGGTAGAAATAAGTTTCTGAGAAGGGTACAATCCATGAGCTCACTGACATTCAAATATAGACTTCTGTTATGAGCTGAATTATGTCACCCCCCCCAAAAAAAATTCATGTGTTGAGTTCTCAGCTGTGACTGTATTTGGAGATAAGTTTTTACAGAGATAGTTAGGTTAACGTGAGATTATTGGGTGAGTGCTAATCCACTATAACTGGTGTCCTCCTAAGAAGAAACCTGGTTAGAGGCCCAGGCGGAGGGAAGACACTGTGAATATGTACAGACTCTGGGGGGACGATAGTCACCTGTAAGTCAGAAAAGACAGAAGTGCAACATACCCTTCTTCAATGGCCCTCAGAACAAGCCAACACTTTGATGTTGGACTTGCAGCCTCCAGAACTTGGAGAAAATAATTTGTCTATTGTTTAAGCCACTCGGTCTGTTGAACTTCGTTATGGCAGCCCAAGAAAGCCAATATAGCTTCTATTGCTATTTTTACAGCTACTTCCAATCACTGACATTTATCACTGACATTTTTCCTTACATATTACCCGACCCTGATTTAAAGGTTTCCTATATTAACCCATTTAGTCCCAACATAACATAAGGTAAGCAATATCATTATCATCATTTTATAGAAAAAGCAAAGTAAAAAGCAAAAGTGACATGTTCATACAATGAGAGATTTCAGCATATTGGGGTGGGCTCCACCCATCCAAATATAGAGCTCACATTCTCAACGTCTCTATGCCATAATCTACCAAGAGAAAGCACAGCTGGGCCACAGACCCTACAACCCAAGAGCCAAATGGGGTCTGTTTCCCATGGGGCTAGTGGAGTCTCCTCCCCTGTGAGATACTCTGCTCTACAGATCAGGTTCCTTGTGAAGACCCTATGCTCAGCTACCCTAAATTTTTATTGTCTTTTGTATGTCCCAGAATACAAAGCCATTTTTTCTCCCTCCCTATTTAAACAGAGGGCTTTGACTTTGTTTCTGCAAACTAACTCACTATAACCCTGCCTCATTTAGATGGGGTGTTTTTTTTGTTTGTTTGTTTTTTCCTTTTTAACCTATATGAATTTTCACCGTTCCTCTTTTCTTTCTCCACACACGTTCTTGCAAACTTCAAAGTGTGGAGGTCAATTTAAATTCTCTTTCAGGTTGAGGTCTGCACTCATTCTTCACCATGCACTGTTCATTTTTTATTTTTCTTTTTACTTTTATTCATGACTGAAAATGTTAACAGAGTTTACTCAAAACATTTGTATTATTAAGTTCTTCCTTGCTGTACAAGTAAGGAGGTAAGACTGCTTGCTTACAGGAACTGCAAATAGATGTGAGAGTGTTATCTAAAAGATATACCTATCCAAATTAGTGTAAACAGATTCATCTATGTACTAGAAGGTCACACAGGCGGTACATCAAAGCTATTGCATTGTTATTGGAATCACTGATTTCCCTCTTAAATGGAAGTTAAACTCGGTTGATGCGGAAGTTGTTTTGAAATCAGAATGTGCCCTTTCCTATTTATTCCAGATGCAACAGTTTTATGAGTCTGCTGTAACACTATATTTTTGCCTGGGACAATTATGACCATAAAGGGAATTGTGTGGTAAAAGCTACGAAATCTGTCATTAGGCAAGAAGATGACCTTTTTACTCAACTGTCTTGCCAAATTTGAGAAGGTTCTTAGCATTTGGAAGAGATTTATGGCCACTAAAGGAATCCTGACTGCCAACCATTAACTCTAAAATTCTTTATTTCTAAAAGAAAAAAAAAATTCCAAACAGAGACAACTCATGATTCTTGCTCTGATTCTCTCTCACCTCCTGCTTTCCTCTGACATAGAGGCTTGAAGTATCCTCAACTTCTACTCCACCTGCACTCTGCCCTTTGCTCAAGGCTATTTTCTTCTCGTAATCTCTCAAGAGTACATCTGTTTAATGAGCATCTATGTAGAGACCTGGAAAACTTAGATTCATAAGAGCAGAATTTTCCAGGAGGAGCCTTTCCTTCAGACCAGAAGGAAGAGAAGTGAAAGTTTCCAAGTCAGTTTGCCAAGAAGCTCTTGAGAATATACTTGAGAATATATCTTAAATAACTCAGTTCATCCTGATAAACAGGAAAAAAGAAGCATAGGGGACCAGTCAGGTGATTTAAGGGCTACATTATGTGTCCTTCTGGCCTAAATCTACATTGATTATGTGGGCAATAAGCACAAGTTGATCTCTTTGCTAAGGGAAGAAATCAAAGGACATGAAGAAAGACAACATAATTAAGATCTGAGTCAAAGTCAATTCCAAAATAATTAAAAAATTAATTCATCAAATATTAAAAAGAGAATTGATTAAAATATGAGCATGTCAAGATAATTTTGGAATGATAAATGTTCTTATAACAATAACACAATACAAGGGCAGCGCCTGTGACTCAGTGAGTAGGGTGCCGGTCCCATATACTGAGGGTGGCGGGTTCAATCCCAGCCCCAGCCATACTGTAACAATAACACAATATAATAAAGTAAAAAAAAAAAAGACTATTACTTATTCAAAATTAACAATGACTACTTTTACTTAGACAAAATATAAAAACTAACTTAAAAATGTTTGCAGATCCCACCATTTACCCTCATATTCTTGTACTATAATTGGGTTATAGCCTACATATGAAAGCTATAAATTAGCTTCATAGTAGGGCTGTATACATTGGATAAGTTTTCTTCCATTCTTGAGATGCTTTGCAAAGAAGAATGTGTTCCAGCTCCATCCATGTAAATATGAAAGAGGTAAAGTCATCATCTTCCTTTAAGGCTGCATAATATTCCATGGTATACATGTACCATAATTTATTAATCCATTCGTGGATCGATGGGCACTTGGGCTTCTTCCATGACTTAGCAATTATGAATTGGGCTGCAATAAACATTCTGGTACAGATAATCTTTGTTATAATGTGATTTTTGGTCTTCTGGGTATATATATTAAGTAAGGGGATTATAGGATCAAATGGAGGATCTATGTTTAGATCTCTGAGTATTCTCCAAACGTCTTTCCAAAAGGAACGTATTAGCTTACATTCCCACCAGCAATGTAGAAGTGTTCCCTTTTCTCCACATCCATGCCAGCATGGTTTGAGGATTTTGTGAAGTGGGCTAATCTTACTGGAGTTAGATGATATCTCAAGGTAGTTTTGATTTGCATTTCTCCAATGATTAAGGATGGTGAGCATTTTTTCAAGTGTCTGAAGGCCGTGTGCCTGTTTTCTTTAGAGAAGTTTCTCTTCAGATCCTTTGCCCAAACTGAGATGGGATCACTTGTTCTTTTCTTGCTAATATGTTTGAGTTCTCTATGGATTCTGGTTATTAAACCTTTGTCAGAGGCATAACCTGCAAATATTTTCTCCCATTCTGAGGGCTGTCTGCTTGCTA
>CAUYON010149854.1:0-13086 GCA_963573935.1 Arctocebus calabarensis
GATCAAGGAAATGCCATGAAGGATATCTGTAACAGTATGATCAAAATATTTTTGAATGTATATGAATCGTGCCCTGTGATTGCACCAATGTACATAATTATGATTCAATAAAATTTAAAAAAAAAAAAAAAAAAAAAAAGAAAATGGTCCGTGACATTGGAGTCAACAGAGCCTTTTGTACATAAGTCGTGGCCGAGAATTTTAATGTATTTATTTAGGACCTTTCCTTTTCTGACTCTGTTGGGGCTTTGCAATTTTTTTTTCTCTTTTCTTTTCAGACACAGAGTGAGGACTCACCAGTAGTAAATTAGTATAATCCTTTAAATTCTCATTGCTATAATTGAGAACTGTCGCTTCCAAACAGTATAATCAACAACAAGAATACCTTTCTTTTTTTTTTTTTTTTAAATCATAGCTATGTACATTAATGCAAACATGGGGGTACAATGGGCTGGTTGCATCTACAATCTGAAATATTTTTGTCAAAGTGTTTAACATATCCTTCGTGGCATTTTCTTAGTTACTGTGTTAAGACATTTATATTCATTGACCATAGACCAACCTATTAACAATAAATCAGCTAATTTGAAAAATGATACGTCCTAAATATTATAATTTACTGAACAAGGAACAATCGAACTTCTTTCTGTAAAAACTGTAAAAACATCTTGACGCATTTGCGTGAGCAAGAAAGGGGCCAGTGAGTGATTGCAGAACATAGCTGTAAAAAGTTTTTCTTTCTTTCTTTCTCTTTCTATTAGTTGATGTTCTTTCCTTTTTTACATGTAAGGAATAATTGGTTTGATTCTCTCCACATGGAGATGCCATATATGATTTAACACCGTCCCTCTGATAAGGCAGAAATAAATTAGATAGCAGGGGGCGTGGTGTTTTATAAAATGGTGGCTTTTATAAAAACACATAGGCATGCCACCTGATCAGGGCAGTGTTAGGAGCAAGTGATAAAAACCCCAGGGGCAGGTGGTCTAACCTTTGGACACAGTGATCAAAGCAGCTTTTTAGTGTTTTGGTTCAATTCATACCATCTTACACATTCCTGTATTGCCAGGGAGTGAAGAATTTGCAGTTCATTTCATTTTATATTTATTTATTTATTGAGACAGAGTCTCACTGTATCCCCCTTGGTAGAGTACCGTGGCGTCACAGCTCACAGCAACCTTCAACTCTTGGGCTCAAGAGATCCTCTTGCCTCAGCCTCCTACGTAGCTGGGACTATAGGTGCCTGCCACAAGGCTTAGGCTATTTTTTAGAGATGGGGGTCTCGCTCTGGCTCAGGTTGGTGTCAAACCAGTGAGCATTTGCAGTTCAGATGATGCTATTTCTAAAAAACACGGACCTCAGAATATATAGCATCGTGAAGTGAAAACATCTGCAATACCCCTTAAAAAAGAGGTACTTGAGAGAACCGATAAGTGGACACTGTTGTTAATTATTAGGAAGAGTGAGAGATGTATTTTTTGTATTTATTTATGTATTTATTTATTTATTTAGAGACAGAGTCTCAGTATGTCACCATCTGTAGAGTTCTGTGGCATCACAGCTCACAACAAACTCAAACTCTTGGGCTAAAGCGATTCTCTTGCCTTAGCTCCCAAGTAGCTGGGACTACAGGTGCTTGTCACACGCCCAGCTAGTTTTTTGAGATGAAGTCTCACTCTGGGTCAGACTGGTCTCAAACCCATGAGCTCAGGCAATATAGAGATGTGTTTGGGAAAGAAACATCTATGGGGGAGGGCGGATTTCTTCTTGCACTACTTCCCTCTCCATAACCTCAAGTTTGTAAGTTTTTCCTCAATGGTATACTCTTGGAATAATGCATATTTCTGCTACCCAGCTATCCACAAAGGGTTGAAGTGTGACAGATTAGAATGCCCAGGGGATTACGGGGGAGAGAGTTGGCTTAAAGAGCAGAGGGAAGGTCAGGTGGAGTGCCACCACCAAACCCTTTGGGCATTTTGTGGGAAATAAAGTCATTCTTGGCATTGAACTTTGGAATGATGTGATGTTTCCAAACATGAAATTGTGGCCTTCTGCCAGGGGCAAGTGGACCTGTCATCCAAGACCCAGTGGCATCTTAGAATAGTGGGGAAGGATTCTTGTCCTCACAACTGTGATTGTAGGACAAAAGAAATTCTGATTTTGACCGGAGAAGCCTTGGGTTGCCAGTGGGAAACTGCCCAATGTATGCATGTTTATAGGAGTGGTGCAAAAGGAAAATTGTCTGACCAAATAAATCATGAATTTGTTCAACATTTTCTTTTTCCCCCCTCTTCTTCTGATCACCAACTCTACTAAGGTGTGTTTAGCGTTGACCCTCAAAAATTCGAGCCAAGTGACATGTGGAAATTAGCCGTTAGCTCCCGAGTAGTTAAATAGTAAGACAAAGAATTAAGAAAATATTTGGAAATGAAAGAGGCTGGGAAATGGAAGAACATGCTTAGAAAAATGCCCAACCTACCAACAAACAAAAAAACTATCTGGGAATACTGCTATGCTAACATATTAACCACAGAATAATCGTTCATAGGAAAACAGTAATTAAGCAATGATTCGAATTAAATGACAAAGTTCAAACTGTCATAAACTCATAGACCACAATGATTTTACAAAACAAGCAATTCCAGAAATCTTATAAACAATAAAAAAAGAAATATTTCAATATCATTCTACTTGACCTGGATACACCTGATATTGAAACTGGAGAAAATATATTGTTATAAGGAGAATTTTTTTGAGGTGAAATTTAAGTTTTTGTGTGAGTAGTACTATTATACCTATCTTGAGTGTCTTGCTTGTACTGTATCACATCATACCTTTGTTTAATCCTTAATAAACTGTTCACTTGTTAAAATAAAAAATAAAAATAAAAAAAGAATAAAAATGAAAAATGAATTAGGTCAAGTTTTATATGCTGGTAAAAAGATGTTCATAGTTATATATTTAGGCCCGATGGTTGCTTACGCCTGTAATAGCAGCAGGTGGATCCCTTGCGCTCAGGAGTTCAAGACCAGCCTGAGCAAGAGCAAGACCCCATCTCTACTAAAAATAGAAAAAAAATTAGCAAAGCATGTTGTTGTATGCACACCTGTAGTCCCAGTTACTGGGAGGCGTAGGGAAGAGGGACTAAGAAGTTTGAGGTTGCTGTGAGTTGTGGTGACACCGTGACACTCTACTCAGGGCACAGAGAGGGACTGTGTCTCAAAAAAAAAAAAATACATTCGGAAAATGTTTGACTTTTGATATTTAGCATATCACCAGCAGAAGCTTGTTAGATGTATATTGTTCTAAATTTTCTTCCAAATATTTAAAGGAATGGTAATTCTGGTAGGCTGCCCGGATCTGCTGGTACGTTAGGTGTTTTAATTTTTCTCAAATCAGACTTCTGGTATTGCTTATTTCCCTGCAAAACGAATCCCTTGGGAAACATTATTTATTCAGGCCTATCCTTTGAATAAGCAGCCTCTTCATTATTCAAACCCCAACCCTCTTAGAAAAGGCTCACTCACCAATTGCTCCGATTTCCATAAAGAGCGAAGTTCAAGCTGCCCTTGGAGACTCCAAGTAGTTAAGCCTGGTAGGCAAAGAATCTGGAGATCCCTGATATTAGTTCAAAAGCAACAGAGCTGCACAATCACAACACCCTAAAGTCCAGTGATTCTCAGCCTTCGTAATGCTCTGGCCCTTTAATACAGTTCCTGTGGGTCGTGACCCACAGGTTGAGAACGTCTGCCCTAAACTTTTCCATTTTGGGTTACACTCAGATGGGCAAATTTGAGGCAGGAAAATGTCGTCACCAGCAACTATAAATATTCACAGGATAAAAGCGTGGCATACGACCACAGGTGGTCACACGTGCTGACTACAATTCTTAGCCCTTTAGGACAGCATCACTTGTAATAGTGAACTGCTTCTTAAATATTGTAGTGTGGTCCCTAGCATTTTATGACCAAATGGTAGTAAATAGTATTATTACCCTTTGACCAGCCTATGCTTTCTCCTCTTACATTTTTCGAGGTTGATTGGTAGGGATAGCTAGCATTTCTCAAAGATCTCAGTGGGAATTATTTTACCTAACCATTGTGCTTCCTAAAATATGTCTTTCCAAAGTCATTTCCTTTTCATTTTTTTATTAGTTCATAACTGTGTACATTACTGTATTTATGGGGTACAATGTGCTGATTTTATGTACAATTTGGAATGTAGAGTACCATGGCATCAGCCCAGCTTACAGCAACTCAAAGTCCTAGGCTCAAATCATCCTCCTGCCTCAGTCCCCTGAGTAGCTGGGACCACTGGTGGCCTCCATAGTGCCCAGCTAATTTGTTTTTTTCTATTTTTAGTAGAGATGACAGGGTCATTGGAGGTGGTGGTGGGGTATTTCACTTATGCTCAAGCTGGTCTTAAACTGTTGACCTCAAGGGATTCTCCCACCTCTGCCTCCCAGAGTGCTAAGATTATAGACATGGCCTGGGCCTGCTATGTTCAATATATACATACAAATATATGTATACACACACACACACACACACACACATATATATATATATATATATACACACACACACGACAGGTGCCTACAATGCCTGGATATATCCGGCGTAGTTCCAGCTACTCTGGAGGCTAAGGCAAGAGAATCACTTAAGCCCAAGAGTTAGAAGTTACTGTGAGCTGTGACACCACCACAGTCTACAGAGGGTGACATAGTGAGACTCTGTCTCAACAACAAAAAAATTTTATATACACACACACACACACACACGAGGGACTTTACCTAACAAATGCAGTATTACCTAAGTTTTTGTACCCTCAATGAACCTCAAACAATAAAAAATAAATAAATAAATAAAATCCAAAAAATAAAAAATAAAAAAGTTCCTTTTTTTTTCTTCATATTTCTACATACTAAGTCAAGCTGGCCATAACTTGCCCATTTCTATTTGATGCTAAAGAGAGAATCAACACTCAACCATATTTTAGCAATTGGTGAAATTCAAAAATTAAGGTGAATCATTAAAACAGCAATGTCCAAACATTTTCTCAAACATACAGTTTGATTTGGGACAGTGCAAAAACATTCTATTTATTACAAGCATGTAAGATCTAGATCAGAGGTTCTCATCCTGTGGGTCACGACCCCTTTGTAACAATGAAAATACATCTGCATATCAGATATGTACACTACCATTATTAACATTAGCAAAATTGAGGTTATGAAATAGCAACGAAAATAATTTTATGGTTGGGGGTCACCACAACGTGAAGAACTGTATTAAAGGGTTGCAGCCTTGGGAGGCATCAGGAAGGTTGAGAACCACTGCTCTAGATAATCGCAGACGAGTGAAGAAATACTGATGATATGCCACATTAAATATTAGAAATACCCATTCCCTAAGTTCATGCCATTTGCTAAAAATGCAGTGTTTGGAACTAATTGCTTGTCAGTAGTTACCATATCTGATTACATTTCTTAATGGCAAACTAAAAATGGTGGGTCTTAAGAAAGGATAATTAACATTGGTTGCATCTTGTACTGGCATAAATATCTGGGAACTGCAATTTCTCACCAGTGTAAATGAGTCAAAAATGAATCACTGACCCACTTGGACCTAACACACAAAACTACTCAGCCATCTCCTAAAAATTATTTCAGACACAGTGTAAACTCTGAGAGGCAGATTGGTGAAATACGGAATAGGTGGTTAGCTTGTTCAGAGTAATTTGTAATCATTTTGAACTGCCAAGTAGCTGTTATAAACACAGCATTTACCTGTAACATGTTTAAATTGCTGTCAGAGTTTTTTTTCTTCTGCTTTTTAAAATTTTCTTTTTAGGATTGCAATAGTAAGGAAAAATCAAGCATTCATATGATTAAATGCCCAAGGCTTAATAAAGTGGGAGTAGCTGGTGGTAGGTCTAAACTGAATGAATGTCATTTTGAGAATTTCATCTTCAAAAGTAAAAAGGAACATACTCTCTGAGGCATATTAACATTATATTTTATTAGTGTTTTATTTTTCAAAGCACAGTAAGGCAGTTCAATTATCACTTCCTCTTTCTACTCTTCAAAGATGCTTATTTTAATCATAAGTAAAGAAAATTTATAAGCAGATCAATCATGAAAAAATGCTTTTTATAATTCTGTGTTAGTTGATATTGGTATTTCCCATTTTACTCCTAACAGAAATTGGCTGATAAATTATCTATAGGCATTTGAGTATTTCAAGCACATAAACTCAACTCATTATACATATAGTGTTTATTTTTTGGAGAAATTTACTATACAAAATTTTAAAAATTAATGTAATCTTGGCTGCACATAGTATCTTACACCTGTAATCCTAGCACTCTGGGAGATCAAGGCAGGTGGACTGTCTGGGCTCAGGAGTTCAAGACCACCCTGATTAAGAGTGAGACCCAATACCTACTAAAAGAAAAATTAGCCAGGCATTCTGGTGGCAGGTGCCTGTAGTCTCGGCTATATTGGTGGCTGATGCAAGGGGATTGCTCATACTCAGGAGTTTGAGGTTGCTGTGAGCTATGATGATGCCAAAGCACTCTACCCTGAGCAACAAAGTGAGACTCTGTCTCAAAAAATAAAAATGATAAATAGTCAATTGAAGTATTGAAAAATACAATCTTAACAAGTAGACATATATAGTTGTACATACTTTTGTACATTTTGCATAAAATATTGTGTAGTTGTAGTGCCAACTTTTTAAACAACACTCAATTGTTTCCACAGTCATGAGGTTGCTTTAACTATCTGTGATCATCACAAGATAAAAAGCATATGAAAGTCTCTAAATTAACATTGAACATAGTAAGAACCACATATCTTTTGTGGGAACTATGTTTTCACAGTAGTTTTATACCTCTCTGAAGGACATGCATCACGGAGGTAGTGCTGAGATGTCCCTTTCCATAAAATCAAAGGACTATGTTTTCTGGCCATGTTTTATCATATGAATGATGAAGACATTCATATGATAAATGTGAAAAAGATTGTGCTAGCAACTTTATAGCCAGGACAGAAGGGTCATGTTTGGTGGAGGCAACAAAGAAGTCACCTCACAAGAGCTTCAAAGATCTTTGACAGACAGTGAAATGATGTGCCCAGAGTGCTGAATTCAGTATTCTTGGCTGGAAATTTTAGAAGAGCTGACAGTTTGCTCTCTACTTACAAATGTGCCCACAGTGCTGAAGTCAGTATTCTTGGTTGGAAATTTTAGAGATGACTTAGAAGAGCTGACAGTTTGCTCTCTACTTACAAACGTGGCCCCACAGTGCTGAAGTCAGTATTCTCGGTTGTCAATTTTAGAGATGACTTAGAAGAGCTGACAGTTTGCTCTCTACTTACAAACATGGCCACTGTGCTGAAGTCAGTATTCTTGGTTGGCAATTTTAGAGATGACTTAAAGAGCTGACAGTTACTCTACAGTTACAGTACACTCTACTTACAGTGCTTCACCTCCTGCTCTCCTACCCTCCCTCCTTCCTTCCTTCCTTTCCTCCCTCTTTTCTTCTCTGCTTCCTTTCTTCCTCTCTCCTTCCATTTTTTCTTCATTCCTTCCTGTCTCCCTTCATCCTTCCTTCCTTTGTTCTTTCCTTTCTCTTTTCCTTTTTACCATTTCTTCTTTTCTTCCCTTCCTCTCTCTCTTCTCTCTCTCTCTCATTTTCTCCTCTCCTAACTGATTCTATCATTTGCTTTTTTTGATTACTAAAAATCTTCTAAAATTTCTTCCATTTCCTTTGCTAACTCCTTTCAACAGCAGTCCATATCTTATTTATCCCTCCCTTTATTTTAAACATGTTTAGATATTTCGTAGGCATTTCTCTTATTAAGCTAGAACTGCAAATGACTACTACAAGTCAGTCTTTAGAAACCATCAGTACTGGCCCCTGGTAGGTCAGAGGTAACCTACCATCCATCCAAATACCAATGCATCTCAAGTTTGTATCTTCTGATTAATTTTGCAAATCCATGTACAAAATTTCTAGCACCATGTGCCTCATACTACATGTAGACTTTATCACACCATTGAGTTGTAATTCATCTTGTAATTTAATCACCCCAGGATGTGGTCTTCTAAGAATGGTTTGATTAAGGACAGCTTAGGAAGAAATACCTTTGCTGATGTTTAATTATAGCCATCACATAACACTGTGCTCTAAGTTGCTAAGCCACACTATTTGGGAGGTGGTATATGCCTAATTTACAAAGCTAAAGTCCAATTCTTTGTACTTTCTGTTTTCTCCAGCTGGTATTTCCAAACGTTGAGTATTTCTAGATTAACCATCATTTTGCCATCAGCTCTATGAGTGCATACAATTCATCCATTAACTTAGTTTATAACTGCTATTAATAGTTCACAGTCTCTCCCTTGTATTATACCACTTGGTTATTATAATTACACTTTTTCACTAAGGTGGAAATTATCAATAGAAAATACTTTCCACATAGCTGATACTGATAGATTATTTCTAAAATGCTTGCAAAAATATAGAGGAAAAAATTCCCAACAGCTGCTAAATGTATGTATTATCCACACATGAAATTCAATAATGAATACGTACAAAAATACATGTCTATTAATAAAAACTGCATTAGATATCTCTATTTTGAAGACATGTGTGCATGTAAAACTATGAAAAGTACATGTTAGATGGGGTAGGGTGAGGGAAATTGAAAAATATATAAAAATAAAAATGTACGTTAGAGGAAATGCACAGTGTGAAAGAGAGAGGGTATAATGGTTTTTGTTGCAAAGTTATGGATATAAAGTAGTTGCACATATTTATGGAGTATGTGTGATATTGGATACAAGCATACAATGTGTAATAATCAAGCCTGGGTAACTGGGATAGCCATCACATCAGTTGTTTATCATTACTTTGTTTTGATAATTTTCCAAGTTTACTCTTACAGTTATTTTGAAATGTAGAATAAATTATTGCTAACTGTGGTCGCCCTATTGTGTGACCAAATACTAGATTTTTATTCCTTCTATGTAACTATATTATTTTACCCATTAACCATCCCATCTTTATCCTCCCCTCCCCACTATCCTTTCCAGCCTCTGGTAACAGTCATTTTTCTCTCTGTCTGCATATGTCCAATGTATCAAAACTTTACCTCCCATAGATGAGTGAGAACTTACAAAGTGTGCCTGTCTGTGTCTTTCTCTTATCTTAATGTCCTCCGTTTCCATTGATATTCTCGTAAATGACAGGATTTCATTGTTCTATGGCTGAAGAGCATATGTTGTTTGCGTGTGTGTGTGTATATACTGTATTTTCTATATCCATCCATGTAGTGATGGACACTTGGGTTTATTCCATTTCTTGATGATTGTGAATAGTTTCACAGTAAACGTGGGAGTGCAGAAATCTCTTTGGCCTACTGGTTTCCTTACACACACACACACACACAGTCACTCAGCAATGGAATTGATGGATCATAGGACAGCACTGTATTTAGTTTGTAGAGGAACCTCTATCCTGATTCCCACAGTGGCTACACTAGAGATGACCAGTGGTGTCTCCTCTCAGCCCTGCATCAATAACTTTGTGATAAATGAACGCACTTTCGGAATCCCAGTGACCTTATCTAGAGACAGACATGATCATAGATCTCTTTCAGTTAACACGAAAGCAATAACGGATACCTTGGAATAATGGCAGAAGACACAGACCTCAGCTACTTTGTACCCAGTGCTCTAGGTGCTTGGAGGTGAGTCTTCCTGGCAATATGGGGATTAGTCCCAGACTTAAGGGCTTGTACTCAATCCTTAACTAAAGCAACCAAAGCTTCTGGTGTTTGTGTTATCTCCCCTTCAAGAACTTTCTCTGCCCCAAACCTTCTGCACCAAAGCGTTCTCAATGTCTCCTTGCCATCATACCATAGCTAGGATCAATCCACTCTAAATAATATTATGATCTAAAAATTTGTTTCATTTCCTTATAGTTCTTTATATTTATTGCATTTATCTTCTAGAGTGGCCATAACAAAATATCACAGACTGGATGGTTTAAACAATAGACATTTCTTCTCTTACATCCTAGACGTTGGAAGTCTTAGGTTAAGGTGTCTCAGGCTGGTGCCTCATGAGGCCTCTGTCCTGGGCATGTAGACGTCGTCTTTTCTTTGTGTCCTCACGTGGTCGTCCCACTCTGCGTGTCTGTGTCCTGATCTTATAAGAACATCAGTCCTAGACAATCAGGGCCCACCCTGCTGACCTCATTTTTCCTTCATCACCTCTTTAAAGACCCACCTCCATATACAGCCACAGTCGAGGTACTGGGGCTTAGCATTTCATCACATTCATTTTGGGAAAAAGCACTTCATTCAATGACACCTAACAAGGACTCAAAAATCTCTTTGAATTTCCAGTTTTTCTACTACATGTCAACAATCTGTGTCATTCATATTTAAAACACAAAACAAAATAGGAAATGCAGATGACATTTAAAGCAGTTCCATAAGGAATCAATACAGCTTATGGATTTACCAACAATCGTTTTTTGCACTATGTACTCAAAACGTATTTTCACATAAATATATAGATGTATATACACACACGCAAGTTAAAGTTCATAACTTATATATGAACTTTTTCCATGTTCCATTTTGACAGCATAGCTATACTTTTGAAATTAGCCCCCATCTTTATAACTACATTATACTGATTCCAGGAGCCACATTTTCAATTCTTCACAGCTGAGAAGCTTTAAAATCAGTTTCAGTTTAATGAGTTTAATGACACTTGAGCAAAGGAGTCCGAACATATGTTGTTTAAGTTGGATTGAGAAGAATGAAAATTCAACAGATTTAGTCTCACTTGAACCTAAGTGACTTCAACTCTAAAGTTTAGTAAATGAAGGATATTATAGCAAAACTGCTTCTCAAAATGTTTTGAAGTCTTCATAGATGTTACCTAAAACAGCCAGAAAAGACCAGCATTTTGTAACTAGGCAGGTTTGGGAAACTTTAAGCTTTAATTATCAGACAACTTTATTGACTATATGGCTTCCATAGTTGTCCTAGACGTGTGAAAACAGTTCAAGGATGGGCTGTATTGTAGAATTATTTTCACAAGATCTTTATTTTTTTATCCTATGCAGTGTCTTTTGAGTCTAAAGTGTATGTACAAGTTTTTGGCAGGTCTCACATTGTTGTATTTATTTATTTACTTATTTATTATTAGTATTATTAGTATTATCATTTTACATGACACAGGACAAGTCCTCCAAATACTGACCCTGATATCCTAACTTGCAGTTAGGTACATCTCTGCAAAATTGTGGCTACCACAAAAAAAAAAAAAAGAAAAAGAAAAAGAAAAAAACTCAATGATATGAGAAGTGACAAGTGTCCGTTAGGATCTGGAAAATAGAGAACCCTTGCACACTGCTGGTAAGAATTTAGACTGATGTAGTCATCATGGAAAACAGTATGGAAGTTCCTAAAGAAATTAAAAATAGTGGGCAGCACCTGTGGCTCAAAGGAGTGAGGCACCGGCTCCATATGTTGGAGGTGGCAGTTTCAAATCCAGTGTCCCCCCCCCCCAAAAAAAATCCATGGATTGGCAAATAGATGAAGAAAATGTGGTATAGATATACAGGGTGTCCATAAAGCTCATGTACAATTTAAAATAGCCAGCAATTTAAAATTGTGCACATAATTGATGGCCACCCTGTCTGTTATTAATTTACAATGTGCTCCAGCATTTAAAAGGAAGTAGATTCTTCCACTTGTCCCAACATACGTGCACCTGGCAGGGCAGAGTGAGAACTAAAACAAGTTAGACGCAGGACAGGAAACATCATGGTCTCAGGTGTAGGGAGACTCCGAACCAAATAAACAAAATGATCAAATATGCAGCGAGAATAACCCAGTGGTCATCAGGGGTAGGATGGAGGGTTGGGAAGCAATGGTGGAGTTGCCCTTCAAAGATACAAAGAATCAGATATGCAACAGTAGGTGCTGGGGTTCTAACGTAAAACACAAAGACTACAGTTAATAAAATTGTGTTGTGGGGTGAAGCCTGTGGCCCAAAGGACTAGGGGGCCGGCACCATACGCCAGAGGTGGTGGGTTCAAACCCAGCCGCAGTCAAAAAAAAAAAAGAGAAAGAAAGAAAGAAATGCAATAAAATCACGTTGTATTAGGGATTTTTGTTAAGTGGATTTTTGGCTGTCTTTGTTACAAAAAAAAATAATATGAGATGATAATACATCAATTTGCTTTCATATACGGGGTGTCCATAAAATTTCTGTGCAATTTAAAATAGTGTGCTATGCTTTCTTTCAGGATTTTTATTGTGTCATGCCTTACATTTAAGTCCTTTATTCAAATTTAAAACTTTTAAACTGCATCTCAAAAAAAGACTTTTGATATCTTTTTCTAGACTTTTACTCTATAGGTAATAACATATATCAGTTTGCTTTCCATTCTTTGCATCTCAATTTGGATATAATTTCCTTCTTAAAAGCTTCCCCAGTGACCCCACAGATTGGGATTATATGCCTCTCCCTGTGTAACCCAGGGGCTTCTAAACTGATGCTACCAAAGCTTTAGCACCTGTATTTTTTTTTATTTTATTGTCTTTATTATTAAATCATAGCTGTGTACAATAGTACAATCAAGGGATACAATGTGCTGGTTTCATAGACAATCTTAACTATTTTCATCAAACTGATTAACATAGCCGTCCTGGCATTTTCTCAATTATTATATGAAGACATTTGTATTCTGCATTTAGTAAGGTTCGCCTGTACCCTTCTAAGATGCACCATAGGTGTGGCCCCACCAATCATCCTCCCTCCACCCCAACCTCCCCCATCCCCTCCCTAGTATTGCCCCTTTCCCCATATTCTTGTGTTATAGTTGGGTTATACCCTTCATATGACAGCTATAAATTAGTTTCTTTTTTTTTTTTTTTTTGTAGAGACAGAGTCTCACTTTATCACCCTGGGTAGAGTGCCGTGGCGTCACACTGCTCACAGCAACCTCCAGCTCTTGGGCTTAAGCAATTCTCTTGCCTCAGCCTCCCTAGTAGCTGGGACT
>CAUYON010149856.1:0-40701 GCA_963573935.1 Arctocebus calabarensis
GGGTAATTGGTGGGGCCACACCTACGGTGCATCTTAGAAGGGTACAGGCGAAACTTACTAAATGCAGAATACAAATGTCTTCATATAATAACTAAGAAAATGCCCTGAAGGCTATGTTAATCAGTTTGATGAAAATAGTTCGGATTGTATATGAAACCAGCACATTGTACCCCTTGATTGCACTAATGTACACAGCTATGATTTAATTTTAAAAAATAACTAAATTAAAAAAGGAAACCCAGAGAAATCCGGGGGAAGAATGATGCCTTCATCCACCCTGGTTACTGTGGTCACTGCACACACCCCCATGGTGGTGATTCCAGGTGTGGTCGAGAGCTAAGGCCACGTCCACTCGGTCTCCCAGCAGTTGTGCAAATTTGTTTTCCCAACAGGCGGCACCAACCAAGGACTGCTCATCTTCTGGCCAGCCATGTGGGCTGTGATGTGGATGCATCTGTCCCAGCCCCTACTGACAACAACTTGAAGGTCTCAGGGTGGGCTGTGTGGTGAGAGCACCAGAGCTGCTTTAGCCTGAGTATCTGCCAGGGCACCCCAAGCTCCTGAAAGGAAGGGGCTCAGTGGGCCCAGGAGCCCCAGCCATGGGCAGGTGCTTGGGTGACCCATGGCACAGACTTCCCGTATGCAGGGCCATAGCGCCTAAGTCACTGAGCACCAGCCAGGTGTGGGCTTCAGATGCCTTCTCTGTGTGGGGGGGCAGACCCCAGTCTGTGGTCGGCACCACGGGGCTCATGTCCTGATCTGCACAGGGATAGCTGTCCCTGTCTGGCATCTGCCCTTGGCTCTACCGCCTGCAGGTATGTGGTGAGAACAAGATGGTAAGCACAGCTGGCACTCATCCTCCTTATGTGACGATGGCCAACTGGGATGTGCTCATACAGAGAAGGCCCAGCTCCTTGTCCCCTCCACAAAAGATACGATGAACTCCTTGGGAGCCACCTGCCCTTCCAGCCATCCCGGAGCCATGTCAATGTCTCCCTCCCAGGGCTCCCGTCTGGCCTCCTAGCACCTTGCCTGCTGTCATCCTCTCCTTTCTAACACTCTCTTCCTTGGCACCACTGTCCAGAGAGCAGAGGCCACCTTGATGTTGCAAAGAGCATTCCCTGTGCAGAGATGAGCTACACAAGTGGCCATGTGTGGAGGCCGTGGGGCTCAGACATGGACAATGGCTGGGGGCCCTGTCCTTGGTGTCACCCAGGACACTGGTCCACCCTGGGAGTAATGCCTCCGTGACACGGCCCCCAGTGGCACAAATGGGCTTCAATGTTCTGTTTTCCAAACTAGTGTGGTGTTAGCTCTGGTAGAGCTGATGGAGATGGCCTCAGGCCAAGGCCTCACCTCTTTGAAGGCAAGTGTGACTGGGAGCAGATGTCTAGCCCTGTGGACTCCTGGACTGTGGCCACCCAGGGCTCTGCAGCTGGGTCCTCCCTGCAGGTGTCTGCCCACATGGGGGGGTGGTGGTGCTTCCTAGGCCTTTCCAGCCATGTGTCATGGTAATTGCATCCTCACAATTCTGTGTCTTGGGACAGGTCTCCATACGACACTAAGGGTTTAAGGGATACCACAAACTCCACATGTCCCCTGTCCTGGATGCAGGATGAGTTGGCCAGGTCAGGACCCAGGTGCCTTGGCATCTTCCTTCCCTGTTACTCTCTGTGTCCGCCCAGTGCTGCACCTCACCGATGCCAGATTAGCTGCCACCCTTCACCTGCCCAACTCAACCTACTCCCCACTCTGCAAAGAAGTGGTTTCTAAGAAAAGAATGCTATTGTATCACTTGTGCACTATAAAAATAAGATAAATCAGCATCATTCTTCATGTGAATCCAACCAATTTGCCCCAAGGGTTTCCTGTTCCCTGTCCCATGTTCTCTTGTCCCCTGTTCATCTGTCCATCTACCCTTGACTGTCTTCATGGTCTACTTGTCAATCTACCCTTGATTATCTCCTTGGTCACTTGTCCATCTACCCTTGACTGTCCCCTTGGTCCCCTGTCTACCTGTCTGTCTATCGTTGACCATCCCCATGATCTTTGTCCATCTATCCCTAACTGTCCCCAGTCCGTCTACAGACATCTATCTCCATGGTCTCCCATCCACCGATCCATCTACCTTTGACTTTCCCCACTGTCCCTATCCATCTATCCCTAACTGTCCCCATGTCCCCCTGTTTCCTATCCATCTACATCTGGCTATCTCCATGGTCTCTTGTTGACCTCTATGACTGCCCCTGAGTCCAGAGTACCATGACCCTCTTCAGTCTGACTTGTTGGTGGTGACTACTATCTCCCAGAATGTTCTGGGTATCACTGTTTTTAGTGGGAGGGAGCTTGTTTGGTGAATAGGAATCAGCCTCACGACAAAGGCCAACCTGATGGTTAGGTCATCTCTGAAGTCCTACTCTCCTATAGCATGCTGGAGCCTTCCGTACTCATCTGCAAACTGGGATGACAAGATCTTCCCCTGCCTTATAGGGTCGTAAGGGAAGGACTGTAAAGGTGGCCTGAACCGTGCTGAGCACACATGGAGTGGGAAATACCCACAGCACCAGCTGCAGCGGACATGGTACCGCCTATACCCGGGGGCCTTGCCATTTCAGTCCGCTACTTGCTGAATAAGGAGGACAGGGCGCGGCACATCCCTCAGCAAAGATGACTAGGATGTACGTGTTTATTAGCAACTTCCGCCAATTTGCAATTTATCTTGGTGTTAACCCAAACAGGCGGCAAACCAAGACAAACACTTTTTGATGCAATCAACCTGTGACTCAGGCTGTTCATGAAAGTTCCTGAGCTGAGGAAAGAAAAAAAAAAAAAAGCAAACTTTGAAAAGTTGCCAGTGGAAAGGATTGTATGTGGCGGATGGGGAAGGGAGCTCCACAGGCAGTCCTGAGAAGCCAACATGTGGGTCCTGGGAAGCCCTGTGGGTCCTGTGGAAGTTCATGTGCGTCTGTAAGGCTTACTCTTTTCTTGGGAAGTAGTGGACACCTCCACTTACCTGAAGCTTGGCTGGATTTTTAAGATTCAAGATTCAGAAGCCTGAGACAGCCCTCCTCAGGAATGCAGGGTTTCCCTGTGATGTGAGGCTGGGAACTCTCTGGGGTGGTCTCGTCTCTTCCCTTAGACCGAGCCTCCACCGTGAGCCCTGGTATTTCCAGGGAAACTTGATCCATACATTGAATGCCGGATGTCCTAAATCTTTTCTTTCGGCATGTAAGCCTTTTCTGTAGAGAAAGGACGTTTCCTTTTTCTATTGAGATTAAATCAACTGTCATCCCCCCAAATTAGAGGGTGCTCAGCATCTGTGGGATGAGGAGCCTTGGGGGTCAGGCAGTGGTACTGTCCTTCAGCAGACCCCACGGGCCACAGCTCCCTGTCCTTTGGAAGCACATTTTCACCTCCTGCAGATGGGGTGGTCAGGTTTGCGGAACAGGCCCTGTCCTCCAGGGACTCTCATAGGAAAAGAGGGGCTTCTGTTTCACAATACCCCATTGAACAGATTTCTTTCTTTCTTTTTTTTTTGAGACAGAGCCTTAAGCTGTCACCCTGGGTAGAGTGCCGTGGCATCACAGCTCACAGCAACCTCCAATTCCTGGGCTCAAGCGAGTCTCCTGCTTCCGCCTCCCAAGTAGCTGGGACTAGAGGCGCCTGCCACAACGCCCGGCCATTTTTTGGTTGCAACCATCATTGTTGTTTGGCGGGTCCTGGGGCTGGATTCGAACCCGCCAGCTCAGGTGTACGTGGCTGGCGCCTTAGCCCGTTGAGCCACAGGCGCCGAGCCTTGAACAGATTTCTTTTGAAACCAAAGATTGGAAGCAGGAGGAAGGAGGAATGTTCAGAAGGTGCTAGTTCTTGGCCTCCGTGTCATTACTCAGAAACTGCCTGCTAGCCCTTCTCATGCTGCAGGAGCTTTCCTGGATATGGCGAGGGCCCCTGCTCGGAGAGCAGCTCCTGCCTCCCCAGAGGGAAGCATCCAGTCAGATGGATGAGGAAGAACCAATGTGTCCACCACTGTCGAATCAATCTTGGCAGGAAAGGCCCAGCTGGGCCATGGCTAATAGCTTGGAAGCTGGATGAGGATGCTGGTTACAGTTGTTTGTCTCACTCAGCAGGGAGGAGGACCAGCCTACAGGGACGGTGACTGGCCAGGGGCCCCAGCAGCAGCAGCAGACCTGAGCTGAGCTCTGAATTCTGCCCCATGGCTGCCACCAGCCTGGAGCAGGGGATGGGTCTGGGACACCGTTCATCAGACAGTCAGTGCTTTCGAAAAAGAACAAATGCTGCCAGGTTCTGTGTTGCTTGTCAGCATTTTAAAGATGAGATAAACAGGATTCCACCAGAGAAAATAATTCACCTGGGATCAGCTTGCCCTAGACACTTATTTGCAGCAGCCTGTCAAAAGCTTCTACCTGGTGCCCCTTCCATGCAGAGGGTCTACTGACCCAGCTGGCAGGTCTGACATTGGTGTCAGCAGCTGCTGCTCCTGTAGCAATGAGTCTGTGCTCTCTGTCGGGTCCTGCCCTGGATCACCTGAGGTCAGGCAGGGATCTGTGGGGTCAGGGAATGGCCAGTATGTTGGAGGAAGCATTTCTGGGTGGAAAGGCTGCAGGTAGATGAGGTGTGTGCAGAGCCGTGGTGGGCATCCTCTGGAACAGGGTGAGGCCCAGCCACTCCACAGAGGGCCTGGCAACATGTCCTGGCCCTACTCCAAGGAAGCCCCTGAGGGGAGGATCCTCTGCAAAGGCACCTTGGGGCAGGGCTGCCCCTCTGTTGGGGATGTAGAGGGAAGGAAGAGCATCAGGACACTGTCCCAGTCTGGGCTTGAGCCAGGCAACCAACCTGCAAGGACAGATACCAGAGCCTCCCACTGGCTGCAAGACCCACCAAGGGGCCCCACTGCGTGTGGGCAGGTGGAAGATGAGCTTGCTCGGCAACAGGCTCATGGGACCGGGAGAAGGACAGACAGGGAGATGAGGAGATAAGCAGACAGAGAGATGGGCAGACAGGGAAATAGGGAGATAGACGGGCAGAGAGACGGGAAGATAGGAAGACAGGGAGACAGGCAAACAGGCAGACAGAGAGACAGGCAGACAGGGAGATAGGAAGACAGAGTCAGGGAGACAGGCAAACACGTAGACAGGGAGACAGGCAAATAGGCAGACAGAGAGACAGGCAGACAGGGAGACAGGCAAACAGGCAGACAGAGAGACAGGCAGATGGGGAGACAGGCAAACAGGTCGACAGAGAGACAGGCAGATAGGGAGATAGGGAGACAGAGAGACAAGCAAACAGGCAGACAGAGAGATAGGCAGACAGGGAGACAGGCAAACAGGGAGACAGGGAGATAGGCAAACAGACAGACAGAGAGCCAGGCAGACAGGGAGACAGGCTCAGGGAGACAGGCAGACAGGGAGACAGGCAGATGGAGAGACAGGGAGACAGACACGGGTAGACAGAGAGAGATAGGCAGACAGGGAGACAGGTATAGGGAGATAGGCACAAGGAGACAGGAAGACAGGCAAACAGGTAGACAGAGAGACAGGCAGATAGGGAGATAGGCACAGGGAGACAGGAAGACAGGCAGACAGGGAGACAGGCACAGAGAGACAGGGAGACAGGCAGACAGGCACAGGGAGACAGGTAGACAGGGAGACAGGCAGACAGGGAGACAGAGAGACAGGCACAGAGAGACAGGGAGACAGGCACAGGGAGACAGGCAGACAGGGAGACAGGCACAGGGAGACAGGGAGATAGGCACAGGGAGATAGGGAGATAGGCAGACGGAGAGACAGGCAAATAGGGAGACAGGGAGACACGCACAGGGAGATAGGCAGACAGGGAGATGGGCAGATAGGGAGACAGGGAGATAGGCAGACAGGTAGAGAGACAGGGAGACAGGCACAGAGAGACAGGTAGACAGGCACAGGGAGACAGGCAGACAGGGAGACAGGGAGACAGGCACAGGGAGACAGGCAGACAGAGAGACAGGCATAGGGAGATAGGCACAGGGAGACGGCAGACAGAGAGACAGGCAGATAGGGAGATAGGCAGATGGAGAGACAGGCAGATAGGGAGATAGGCAGATGGAGAGACAGGCAGATAGGGAGACAGGGAGTCACGCACAGGGAGATAGGCAGACAGAGAGAAAGGGAGACAGGGAGACAGGCAGACTGGGAGACAGGCACAGGGAGACAGGGAGAAGGCACAGGGAGACAGGGAAACAGGCAGACAGAGAGACAGGGAGACAGGGAGATGGGCGCACAAGGAGACAGGGAGACAGGCAGACAGAGAGACAGGGAGATGGGCAGACAGGGAGACAGGGAGACAGGCAGACAGAGAGACAGGGAGACAGGGAGATGGGCAGACAGGGAGACATTCCCATTGCCAGTTTTTTATGTAATACTCTCCCCAGAAAGTCAAGTGAGAACAGGCTGGTAATGGATTGTGCACAGCCTACTCTAGAGCTGTTTTAGAAATGGTGAGATCTGCTCTGGTTGACTTGGAAACACCTTCTAAAGTGAGAAAAAAACAGAAGCTGTAAAAATTATGGGATAATGTGATTCTGTCTTTTGAATCGTGTACAAATACCCTCATAGGTGCACATGGAAGTGTGTATGACTTATTGGAACAGGGAAAGTTCTGGAAGGACACACAGTGTGTGGTTTATATTGATCAACTGGGATGGGGGAGGTGGCAGGAAGTGGTTAACAAAAGCCTTTATGGAAAGAGAACAGCATGGCACAGACATCACACTTGCTGTCTCCAGTTTATGTGAAGATTTGTGTATGTCTTTGTGTGCAGAGGTGTGAAGTGACAGTCACCACCACAGTGACTGTGGTCATCACAGGGCTGTAGGTTTCAAGGGATTTTCCTTTCTTTTGTATACCTTAAATTACAAATGTCCAACCTTTTTACTTTTCTGCAAAACGCTAGAAGAGTTATCTTTGGCCACACAGGAAACACAAACACTGATGAAAGCTGATTAGCAGGAAAAAGTCTGTGCATACTTTTTGTGATGTCCTCACAAAATCAGCATGTGGCTGGTGGGCCACAGGAACATTGTTGGAGTTTTTATACCAAATATATACTTTTAAGAACGTTATAGAAAAAAAGCAATATATCTCTTTTACTGTGGAGACAAAACAAAGACAGGCCGTGAGATGAAGTCTGTGAGGCACTTTGCCCAGCCTGCCCAACGTGCCTTGTGGCTGGCAGGAAGTAGCCTGAAGGCTGTCTGTGGACACACGGCGTTGGCTTGCAGCTAAGTTTGTCCCAGGTTGCTGAGGAGCAGCTGTGTGATAGCAGAGCTCCAATGGGCCATCTCCCTGTGGACAGGTGTGCTCCACACGCCCAAGGGACCCGCACAGCTGGACCCTTTCTCCTCATACTTGCCTCACTCAGAAAGGGGGCAGAGCCTTGTGGAGGTTTTCTTGTCTTTTTGGCCTTTAAGAAAAGCTCCTCCTCTCCAAACTCTGGTTTTCTCTCCAATTGAATAAGAAAAACTCCACTTCAAAGGAAATGTTCTTGTAGGCTCTGTTTGAACCATGTTGGGAAACTTACAAATTACTGCCTCACCTCACTGCCTATGTAACACATTATGTTAATGCTCCTTGTGCAAAAAAGGTGAAGGTGCTGCTATGTTTTATTAGGTCTTTCCAAGTGTTCCAGATTTTTAAAAATCTCACTTTTCATAAATTATTAACATATTAGTATCAAAAACAATCACTATGCATGTAACAAAATTGAGGGTTATTTGATGCAGATGATAAGGAAGAATGCTAGCTTTAATTTCATCACTAGTCAACTCAACGGAATAAGAAAAAATACTAATCTTTTTTAGGTATTATTACTCAGAGAGATTATTGTCGTTGTTGTTATCAATAGTGTGCAAAGCTAAGTCCTGATCGGTTTTCCAAGGGGACACAATTGTGAAGGACCCAACAGCTCATGTGGGTGGTTCCGCTCCATGGCCCTGCTAGAGGGCTGGTCATGGCATGTCCACTCTCTGTTTATACACAGCCACACTGAGGCTTGAGAGGTCAAACGGCATGTCTGAGGATGTGCAGCTGACGAGGAGTGGAGCTGGAATCAGACTCAACTTTTTAAAGTAAATATCCAGGGTTTTCTCCACAGGAGTAAATGACTTTGGTTTGAACCCTCTCAGTCTTTGGCTGTGGACACCATGGAACTCAGTGGAGGCCCCAACTGGCCTTTCCATTTTTCTCTTCTGTGATCAAATGTGAACTGCAGCTAAATTCTACCCCCAAACATTAGCTACAAACAATCTTGTATTATACAAGGCCAAGAAGACAGATCGCCGACAGCCAGTGGTGGCTTTCTGGGTCTCCTGTGAGCTGTCTGTGCAACACGGACGCTGACGTGCTGAAGTCTTGTCCCAAGATCCTGCCTGAGACTGAGTATTTATGCTGAGTTTGGAAAGTAAGCGCTGTTTATCCAGCAGGAGTCAGCCAGGTCAATCCCTGTGCGGTCTAGATAAAGATGCAGGCCTTGTGCAGAGTGAGACCTGGAGACAAGCCATGGCCTGAGAGATAAAGGCTTTGCTGGCGCAGTGGGCCCACTGCTCCTGACAAGACTCCGGAGACAGAGGAAGTCCGGGAATTGGCAACTTCCCTTGTCCATCATCACACTTCAGAGCTTGGAGCGTGGGCCACTTGGAATTGAATGAATAGGCTCTGAACTCATAAAAAGTCACTCCTACCTGAACTTCACAATAAAGAGGAAAGAAAAAAATGTCAACCCCTCCCAAACAAAAAACGAGCATAAACTCAGGGTTTGAACTACTGCCTCTTCTAAGATGAAATACTGGTGAGATGAAGGCTGCTTGGGGCAGCCTTGCCCTGCAGCCACCAGAGAGGGGGCTAGAGCCATCCCAAGTGGACATGACATTCTGTCCCCGTCTCTTGAAACAAGAGCTGCTGTTCCAGTCTCCAGATCAAGAAAGGCTTTGAGCATGTCACTGCTAAAAACATTTGGAGTAGACCTGAGATGAGATTAAAAGGTATTTTACAATATTTTCTTTTTAAAAGAAGAGATTAAAGGGCTGGGTACCCATAGGTCAGTGGTTAGGGTTCTGGGCACATGCTCCGGGGCTGGTGGGTTCAAATCCGGCTCAGGCCTTCTAAACAAACAAACAAACAAACAAAAAAATATCCGGGGATTGTGGCCGGCGCCTGTAGTCCCAGCTACTAGGGAGGCTGAGGCAAGAGAATTGCTTGAGCCCAAGAGTTTGAGGTTGCTGTGAGCTGTGATGGTATGGCACTATACTGAGGGTGACAAAGTGAGACTATGTCTCAATTTAAAAAAAGAGAGAGATAAAAGGAAAAAAGGCAAAAATCAATATACAGCAAGAGATAGAGCTGTACATGTCTGTGTGTATGTACATGTGTGCATGTGTGTACATGTGTGTATGTATGTCTATATGTGCATGTATGTGTATATGTGCATGTGTTTATGTGCATGTGTGTGAATGGTCGTGTATGTGTGTATGAGTCCATGTGAGTACATGTGTGTATGTGTGTTTGCATGTGTGCAAGTGTGTGCAAGTGCACCCGTATGTGTGTGCATGCATGTGTATGTATGTGTACATATGTGTGTGCACATCGTGTGTGCTGAGTCTGTGTCCTGAGAGCTTTCCTCTATCAGGGGCTGTCCGGCTTGTAGGTTGGGGTGAGGCAACGGCGTCACTGGCTGCTTCTCCTTAGCTGTTCCCCCACCATGTGCCAGACAGATAAAATCCAGAGTCCATGTTGCCAATCTATGTTGAGTTTTAGGTTGACCCTAAAAGTGAATGCAGTGCTTAATTAAAAACCCATGTAATCAGAAATTATGAACAAGCAACTTAAACTCTTGGTGCCTACCTGGCCAGGCTGCCTGGAAGATTCTGGAACAATCTTGACCTTGATGGAACTTGCTCTGTGCAATGAAGCCAACAGAGCGGTGGAACCCAGACACCTGTGAACGCAATCGTGCATGGGACATTCAACGTAGGGAGCTGAGACGGGTGGCACAGTCTGTCTTGGGTGGGTTCTGGAGGGAGAGACGGGGACGGACGCTGCCTACAGCAGTATGTGGTGACACACAGCTCAGGTCCGGTGAGAGGGGCCAGGCTGGAATCGGGGGCCAATGTTCACCCTGAGATTTTAAGGGTAAGTTAACAGCAGAGGGATGTTGAGGTCAAGCTGGGCTGGAGAAGGTCCTAGACACACATGGGGTTTGTAACAGGGAGGTCAGACCCTGTCAGGGAAGCCACATGGCAGTCAGTGCAGGAGCACCAGTGCATGTGTGTGTGTGTGTGTGAGTGCATGCACCAGTGCACACAGGTCTGTGTTTGGTAAGTATCTTCTGCAAGTGGAAATGTTAGTTGGGTTAGTGACCCTGCATGATGAGAGCCTCTCTCATGTCTGCTTCTATTTAGTGCATGTGACATCACAGCTGTTCTACACATGTCTACACACATATGCAGAGTGTGTGTGTGTGTGTGTCCAGAGAGTGCATGTTCAGTGGCAGTCTGGAATAGCTGCTAAACACTTATTAGATTTTTCAACACCTGCTTTCTCGTGGACGCATCTTTGGAATGGCACAGAAGAGCCCTGGAACATGAGTCCACTGACCTGGTCTCCCTGCCACACAGCATGGCCTGGCTTTGTCATCAGGTGTGGTCATGACCTGCCAAACTGGGCCCCTGGTGGACACCATCCTGTGTCTATCCTCCAGTTTAATGCATGCTCTTGGTGCAGCAGCATTGGGAAGGGAGGCCAAAGCCAGGACTTGTTTGAACTGAATTGCATCATTTCCTGGTTAAGAAGAGGAAGAACTTGGAATTTTTTTTTTTATGTTTTGGCTTTGGTAATTAAACATTGAATATGAAGTAAATGTTTTTTATTGCTACTGTTGGAATTTCCCAATTTCTGAGATGAGAACAATGCCAGCAAAGTACTTTTAAAAATCATTCACTTCTTAATTTTTAAATGAGATTCAGGAAAGGGATTATTTTGACATGAAGTCAAGTTAGAATGTCACAATATGTAGACAAACCTGAAACTAGATCTCTCTTAAAACAACATAACCCAGCAAGGATCGAGTGAAGCTTTACTTGCCCCATCAGTTTCTCTTCCAGTTTTTATCACCAGTGTAGGTAGCTGATCCTGCTCTGTGCTAGGAACACAGAAAGATCCCTGAAGTTCTTGAAAGTTCCACCTACAGAAACTGTGAAGGCAAAGCCACACATGAAAGTTTGCTGGGATGTGCTCATGCCTCTGGATCGACCCCTTTGTGCATGATTTTTTTGTCAGGCAGCCCCACCTGATTTGAAAGAGGAACATGAATGTGAACCAGGGTCTGCACACCTGCCCCACTCACCACACACGCATTTTCTGTAGGGCCACAGTGTTTTACTATGAAAATAGGATACAAACATTTAAAGCGAACTGATCCTAAAACAATGACGTCAATTAAAAAAAGTAATTTAAAAACTTCGAAATTAATAATGTAAAAAGTAATATGAAAACTTGGAAAATAGTTCTCATCCCCTGTGGCACTTGGTATGCTTAAAAGGAAATCAAGTCAGCGTTGCAGGTTGCCTGCTGGAGGTGCGTGGACACTGTGTGCGGGTCCACAAGGGTCTTGGGGGTGAGTTAGGGTGGGAGGGGCTGTTCCTGGTCTTGAGCACTCACATCTCCGTGGGTCGGCATCTCATGCATGTGGAGCACACGTGTGCACAGAGACCTGCTCTGGGCCAGCACACACATGTGTGCTTTAGAATTTCAGACATGTGGACGTGATCTCGTTATTTATGGTCGTCCGAAGCAGGAGAAGAGTTGGGTGGGAAAGCCTGGTGTGTGTGGCCTCTCCCCCCTGGCCCTGGGTGGGCTCTCAGATAAGAGCATCCAATTTCACGGGTCATGAGGCTCTAGCGAGGACTTTCTACTGTAGAGCCAAATTTATAGCCCTGTTAAGACTCCCCCGTCCTGGGAACTTTCTCTCCATATCAAAGACAAAAGGGAACAAACGACCCATTTGCAGCTGCAAAGCACCTGGGACACAGGGTGCCATCAGGTGTCAGCAGTGATGAACCCATGCTGTGCGCACTGAGCTCCCAAACTGCACCTCTCGGTCAGCACCTGCTGCTACACTGAGTGACCCCTGGAAACTGGAGGGTAAAGGACAGCAAGGAGACGCAGGTGGCTGCTGCCAGTGGACAGTGGTTTATAAAGACTCATCTGCAGCTCAAACTCAGCCTTTAGAGTGAGCGCTGTGTCAAAATCTCAAATCTACTGCTTTTTGGCTGTGTGATTTTGGTCCCGCTATGATAAAATGTTGTTTCTCTCTGAGGGCTGACACAAGAATTGAGTTGGGAAATTTATATGAAGTGCTCAGCAGAGCCCCTGGGCAAGAGCACAGAGGAAGGAAGCGGCTCGTGAGGGTCCCAGAGCTGACAATGCCAAGTGCAGGAGCAGCAGGAGAGGAGAGGACAAAGGCCTCCCGGGATTCTGTGGTCTTCTCAGGCCCTTCAGGGTGGGGGCAGGGTGGTTTATCCAGGGGGTGGCACTGGTCCCACACTGTGGTCAGCACCTCTATGAGCACGTGTAGGCATCATCTCAGGAAAACCCTGTGGAAGGGAGGCGTGTAGCGCATTTGCTGATGGGGAGATCCAGGCCTGAGAACTCAGACCTGTGAGCCCGAGTCACACTGGGGAGGACAAAGGGAGCTCAGGAGAGAGATGGGCCCAGGCAGGGAGGGCTGCCCTGACCTGCTCTGGGCACAGCTGTTTTGGGGAGGAACCGCAGCTTGGCCCTCCTGCATGGGCCCCTCCTAGACAGCGACAGTGACAGTCACTCCATAGGGGTATGCAGGCAGGCAGGAGGGAAAGGTGGGGATCAGGGCCCAGGAAGTTTATTTTACAGCTAATTTTTACACGTTTGTTTAATCTGTCACCCAGGGTCACTGGTCAAGCTGCTCTCTTATAGTCCTCGTTCCCAGGAGGAGGAGGAAGACACTTTTCAGAGACTCAGCGGACAGGAAGTACAGTGGACAGGAGGCGAGTGCAGGAGCATGGCCAGTCGGCTCCCAGGACACAGGCGCTCACCCACAGTGCCGCTCGGACGCCCGGAAATTAGTCTCATCCCAGCAGTTCTCCCCCACAGGGAGAGGTCCCTGCTCAGCTTCTAGGGGAACCCAGATGCCTGCTGTAGCCCCGGATGTGGTGGGATTTGATTCAGGTCAGTTAACACAGGGGAGGAAGTCGTTTATCCAACAACTAGGACCTTTAGTTATTTTCTTATCGGAAAGTCAGTTTAAGTTTTAAGAAAACTCTCAGACCTATCTATGTGGCATTTTAATTTATCTGAAAACAAAAACACTTATTTTCAAATGTTTTAAAAAGGAGCCAGTGCTTTTGTTGATTTCTCACATTGTTTTCCATGCACAAACTGCTGCAATAACATGCTGACAGGATCCCTAGCTTCCCTTCAGAGGTACTGACAGCACAGGTGCTTTGAGGCTATGGGAGCTCAGGGCCAGCTTCCCCACCCTGGGCCCCACTGTTATGGGTGCCTACACCAGACTCAAGCACTTCGTTTTAGCCACTCACTTTTAAAAGGTCACCCCAAAGCATTCATATTATCTCTCATAGAAACAATTCTTTCTCCTTCCCACACTCATAAGCAATGTTTCACATGAACCACTGATTCCAAACATACTTGGTGCCTCCTGTGTGTCTGACTCTTCATAGTTAACTTGCGCAATTACAGTGGGCATAGGCCACGTGGGATGTGACTCTGGGTGAGAACACAGCTCTCCTCGGGTAATCAAGAATACGTGGACACTAGAGGAATGTCCACCAGTGATGGCGGTGATGATGGTAGCAATCATGGAGGGGATGATAGTAATATGATAATAATAACATGATTATGGAGGTGATGATGGTGGTGGTGATGACAGTGCAGGTTCCAGAGCACCATGGATACCAGCCCATGGGGCCACAGAGGAACCAAAAGAATATATAACAAAGCAAGATGGTGGATAAGGGGAGCCTGATTGAGTTTTACCAGTGGTCTTCATCACCATCATCACTGTCATCACCACCACCATCATTACTATAACCATCATCATCACCTGTATTATCATGTTACTATCATTGCCTCCATGATTGCTACCATCATCATAATCACCATCATCACCATCGCCATCATTGCCATCACCACTACCATCATCATCGCCATCACCATCATCATCATCACCATCACCACCACCACCATCATCATCATATCACCATCATCATCACATCACCATCATCACCACTGCCACCACCATCACCATTATCACCATCACCACCATCATCACTACCATCACCATCATCATCATCAACATCACCATCGTCATCGCCATCATCACCACCATTATAACCATTACTATCATCACCATGACATCACCATCATCATTATTAACACCCTCAAGCCTAATAGTTTCTCACATTTGCATTTGTGTTAGGCTCTATGTTAAATATGTTACATGGACTAGCTCATTTAATCTTTCTGAAACCCTAGAAAATGAGAAAGATTTGGTTTATTGTTTACACACACTCACTTTTCAGAGACTCAATTCAATTACTTGCATACATCTATACTCACACACATTAACACACATGTACCAGCATACACCAATGCTCACTCACAAACACAAACACACATGCACTCATATGCACAGAGTCCTCACGAGCCGCTTTCTTCCTCTGTGCTCTTGCCCAGGGGCTCTGCTGAGCACTTCATATAAATTTCCCACATTAACACACATGTGAACACAGACACGAATGTTCACACATACACTCATAAACACGCACCCACATGCTTAGGCACACCAACATCACCCCTACTCACGGCCACCTGCACACCTGTCCTGCATACAGTGCCTCTTGAAAGAACAGGCATGATTTTCTCCTCTGAGGTCCCCAGGCGGCCCATGCCAGGCGTGTGATAGGTGCTCAAGTCATTGTTCAGTGGAAGCAACGGGAGTAATGAGATTATTTATTTTAAATAAAGGTAAAGCCAAATGTTCAATTAAATATCATCTTTCAAAATACTCTTTCTGGAAAGTCATGTGTATGGTCTAATTATGTCCCAAACGCTTTTGGAATTCAATTATTTACTCAATAAAATGGATTTCTTTGCATCTACTGTGCCCCAGGAGTTGAATCCAGTGTCAGATGTTCAGAAATGCTCAGCACAACTCTCCCTGCTCACTGAGATGACTCTTTAGAACCAGAGTGTCCGCTTCAAAGCAAAGTCTGCACCTGTTGTCTGATCGTTGGGTCAAATGCAGCTTCAAAAATCCCAAGTTTCCAAGTTGTCAGGGTCCTGGAGGTTATCTGCTCTCACCGCTGCTGAAGGTCAGCCTGACCATGGTCAGGCTGCAGGCGCCTCAGTCATTTTCAGAGACAAGAAACTCGGCAACTCCAAGGCATCAGTCTCCTCACAGAGCCCCCGACTCCTGCGCTCTGGGTTTGGTTCTCAGTAGCTGAGGGACGAGGGTCTGCGAGGGACATGGGCTACAGGCTGAGGCCAACCCCAGAAGAGAGGAAGTGCCCCAGTCAGGGAAGTGTCTGCAGAAAGCTCCGTACACCTGCCCACACACACAGCTCCAGTCTCCTGATCCTGCGTAACAACAGCGCCACATTTATTGTCTTACAGGGCCTGTGGTCTAGAATCTGGGCCCATCTCCCTAGGCTGGCTGAGAGACCCCCTGGAGCCTGCCCCTCCCTCTCTGCCACATGAGGCCACACCAGGAGGACATCCCTGCCATCCACGTCGCAGCCTTCCTGCCTCCTGGTGATGAGAAAACGCCCACAGGGAGTGCCCAGTATGTGGTGCAAAGGGGAGATGCTGGTCTTCTCAGCATCCTGGGGGGAAAGCTGGGCAAGCTGACACTGCCTTGGGTAAGTGGCAAGCCGGGAATGGGTGCTTGCTCCTCGGCCTGACCCCTACCCCTGGGGATCACAGAGTCTGAGTTCACACCCAGGGGAGACGGAGGCGCTGTTCTCAGGCCTCTCATCCTGACCAACGGGAACCGTGCCTCAGTGGCAGCAAGAAGTGAGTTCCAGATGATAAAGAGAGAGGGCCGCTCTCGCTGCCACAGTGGCCAGCCCAGCACAGAGCAGGGTGCGGCCCACCCATTTCCCCTGGCCCCATCTGGTAATCAGGCTTTGCCTGGAGCTTGAGGTCTGATAATCCTGACGGTGTTTGTCTTGGCTGCTGCTGTTACTCACGGTCATGGCTGATTCCTTTCATCATGCCCCAGAACACTCAGCGTCCTTATGATGTGTGGGTGTGACAGTGCACTGCCAGCATGGGGGCAACTCTCATTTCCTCACTAGTGAGAGGCAGCTCTGTGTGGTGCTCTGGTGACCTCATGGTGGCCTTTGAAACGGCCGCCATCCTCACTGCAAACATTGATGGGGTGCTCTCCACCAGCCACAAGCCCGAGAGAGCCCATTGTATGAATTATTAAATTCACACATTATTTATGGAGTGATTACCCTCCAGTTCATAATAACCATAACAATAAGTTTCTGATGTGCCTCAGTGCCATGATGTTGAAAAGGTGACATCTCCTTTGTCTTCTGAAATCTACTCAGTGTGAGCACGGAACGTCCCCAGTGGTCCCCAAACAGCATCACACGCCTCGCACGGCCCGCAGGGTTGTGCAGAACATTTTCCACGAATGAAATCTGTGGAAAGCAGTTGGGGACACCGAGAACATGGAACAAGGTGTCTCTTCAACATCAATGCCAGTTTTGGGGATGAAGCCCAAGCCGTTCACACCAATCGCACAAATCTGTTTCCTTGCCTGCTCCTCTTTCCACATGGCTGGTGTGTTTTGTTTGTGGAAGTCGCCCTGTGGCTGTACCCTGGGAGGTTGAGGAGGGTCCGAGCACAGGCCTGGGGTCCTCCATGCCTCTCTGGGCAAGTGGTGGCGGAGGGGTCCCTCTGCCTCTCCACTGGGCTCAGCAGCAAATCTGCCAACAACACGGCCAGGATGAGTTTATGGGCAGGAAGGGAGGACAGGATGGAAGCCTTCCGGAATGACAGGGCTGCTCTGGCCGTGTAACAGTGAACCAGTCACCTCCTGGGCCCTGGAAGCTGTGTGGGCTCCAACCCTCGTATGGAGATGGCCTCAAGCCCTGGAGGGTTGCTCACATGCCCATTCCCGGAGGAGGAGAGTTGATAAAATGTCGGGTTTCAATTGTAATTTAGCGTCCATCTTTTCTGGGGTCAGCAAAGCTAACAATGTCTCCCAGGGAGGCACACGGTGCTCCTCAGGCCAGGTCCCATTTGTACCACTGCCTGGGACGCGTCCACAGGAAAGGGTGAGGAGACGCCTGCGGGATGGGGCCTCTCCACAGGCCCACTCTGCAAGGTCAGGCTTGGCCTCACTCACGGGAAGGGCAACGGGCAGCTTAGATGTGGACCCCCCAGAAGCGAGGGCTTCCCAGTATTGGCCCCACCATGCCATACCCACATTCAAGTTTTGTCCCCATTTGTTCAGAATTCCACAGCACCTGGCACCGTTTTCCATCTGAAACTGTCTGCTGAGAAATTGCAAGATACTCTGGCATGGTGAAGCGGCCATCGGCTTTCCCAGACTGGGGGGCCTAGGTCCCGTTCCCACCTCAGCACTGGGCTGCACCCTTCTGGCTACAAGGCACAGGGTCTGGACGTAGACAGAGAGTGCAAACATTCCAGCCTCGCTGCCCGCCCCCCAGGCCATGCTCTGCTCTGTCCTGGCAGATTCCTGCCTGCACGGCTTCATTCGTTTTCCACCCTCCCAGCCGGGGCGACTAGGGCTGCAGTTAAGCAGTTTTCCAAAGTGGCCCAGCTGTTGGGCGGCCCAGAGGGCTGGCCCATCCCTGCCCCTCATCCCAGTTCCAGACAAAGCCCCAGAAGGGTCATCTTTGCGGGGCAAGGGAGGGACCCAGAGGGGAGGGGAGGATGGGTGGGGACAGACCCCGAGGGGCTGAGGGGCCAGGCCTGTTTCACTGCCTGTCGGGCTGCAGAGTGGCAGGGTTTGGAGGTGATACTCTACACCCAGTGTCAGGCCTGGCCATGGGTCTTGTGCAGCCCACTTCACCAAGGCAGGAGTCGGGTGTGAAGGATGAGTTAGGGTCCCACAGCTGCTCCCCTCCACACCTTCCTTCTGGAAAGATCAAAGGAGCCAGGACCTTCCTCCCAAGCCCACTGATGCCAAGTCAGACCTCATGGTGCTGCAGGGCCCGGCCACTCTTATATCCCACCTCCCAGCATGGGTCCCAGGCAAACAGAAGCCTTCGGGAGTCCACACTGCTTGGGCTACACTTATTTTTATTTAATTGCTCTCTTTGGTGTCTGTGGAGAATGGTTTGCGGCTGACTCCCAGACCCGCATACCACACACCTGTGGAACGTCGGTGACCTGGCAGCAGTGTCCCCAGCGACCCCTGGAGAACAATGTGAGGAGCAGAGCACAGGGACATGAGGTCACCTGCTATGGCCAGAGGGTAGGGAGGAAGACGTGCTGGAGCCATGCCCTAATGAAGCACAGTCCTAGGACCAGACGTCCCTCACAGGTGGGGCCCTCGGGAGAGTCAAGGAGAATCTGCCCCTGCAGCCCCTCTGCGTCCCCCCAGCATTCTGGGAGGCAGCCGCTCATCTCTAGGCTCGTAGGCTCTATCCTCACATGGTCTCTCCCGGGTCTGCACAAATGTCTCTGCTCTCTCCAGAAACCATCCCTGGGACTCAGGCCCACTCTGACAATCATGTCTTCTCTTGGCCATATCTGTCGAGACTGTCTGCAAAGTAAGGTGGCACCTGGGGCTGAGCTGAGAGTCAGGGCACAGGTGCCACCATGCTGGCTCTGCAAGCTCTTGCTGCCCTTCCTGGTGGGAGCTGAGGCAACGCAGCCAGGTCAGCACTGACTCGGCGGGGACTGCTTTCCCCACGTTGGCCTCCCCAGGAGGTTTGCTGGACATTTTCATTGTGTCAGACTCCGAGCTGACCTCCCTGACGCTGTGGTATGAGACACTGAAGCCCACATTCCTCGGGGCCAAATTTTCAAGTTATGAATCAAACCAAACCACGGTTAGGGTGTACTGCAGCTGCCTACATGGACAGACGCACCTTGGCAGGACCTGGTCTCCAGGCCACAGAGGTCTGTAGGCCTTTGACAGAGACAGGAAGGGATGGCACTCCTGATGGGCACACAGCAGCCATGAGTCCTGGCTCTGTCTGACCCACTCCAGACAGCCAAGTGGTCCCTCAGGAGGGTCTCTAGGCTCCAGGGTTCCCAGGGCCCACAGCCTGGCCCAAAGTAGCAGGTTGGGCTCTGTGTGGACACGGTCTGCACATCACAGCTCTGGTCCCAGGGAGCCCAATAAGGCCTGGACTACCCCCTGCCCTGACTGCATCCCCACCCCTGAAAGGGCCAGTCATCACTCCAGCTCTGAGTGCCTTCCCTATGCTGTTCTTCCCGGGTCCCTTGGGAGCAAGGCGAGGCCTCTAGGAGGCAGTGAGCTGAAGCTTTAATGAGTTTGGATGAGGCCCCTTCCCTTGGCTGCGGGCTGGAGGTGAAAGGTGGCTGCTCACTATTGTTCTGCAGAGGCGTGGCTGCTGCCTCCATTAGCAGGCACAGGCCTTCCTTTTTCCATGATTCTGCTGTGATCTCCGGAACCTGAGGCTTTTCTGAGGAAGCCCTGGTTCCTCCCCACCCAGATGAGCCTTCTGGGTGCCAACACCTGCCCGCGCACCTGCCCCCGCCTTCCCACTGCATGGAGGGTATTCACACCCTCCCTTCAAGTGTATGCGTTCCGTCTCCTCATCTGAACACACGTGCCCAATACCCTGTTCCATGGGTCATGGGGTTGGGTTCTTGGGGAGGAAGGGCCTGGGAGGGTGAAGCAGATCGTTCTGTTCAGGCCCTGCAAACACGGAGTGTCCAGCAGAGAGGCTGGGGGGCTCTTGGCCATGTTCTACTAGGTCAGCCGGAGTCTGAGGGTCCATCCGTCCCATGTTTTCTGTGGCGCTGCAGGGGTTTGATGCCACTTGTTAAGGCAGGACATGTAGAAGCACACCTGGAGTGGAGCAAACCACCTCTGAACACAGGTGCAGGCAACAGAGAGACGTAGGAGAAAGCTGAGGGCCTGGGGGCTGGAGGAAGATGGCCCAGAGGAAGATGGGTCGGGCCTGGGCTGAAGCAGCTGGATCATTCCTCCCACTGTAGCAAACCGCTGGACCTCAGGATGCTGCTCAGGCCTCGCGGTGTCAGGAGCTGGTGGCAGTGGCCACGCATGGGTCAGCAGAGAGCAGAGGCAAGTGGGCAGTTGGGCAGGGCACAGGCCTGTACAACAGCTCCAGCCTAACCAGGCAGAGACGTCCTGATCCCTTCTCTCCTTATTTTATAGACACAAAAACAAAACAAAACAAAAATGTCTGCTGGTCTGAGCCTTCTAAACTTACTTCTCATCTTACTAATGGGTTGTCACCAGTGTGGCCGAGCCGTCCTCATTGGGAGGTGATATCAGCGCTGACAGCAGAACACAGAGGGAGTCAGGGCTGCAGGCACACCCAGAAGGTATGAGTGAGCTCAGGGGGCGACGGACACGGGGCACGGGGGCAGGGGGGTGTGGGATTGGGGAGCACATGGGAGTCACGGGGTCACAGGGGCACGAGGGCACGTGGGGGACATGGAGGCACATGGGATAGAGGAAGGAATATGGGGGCATGTAGGGCACGGAGCACAGGGGCACGGGGTCAAAGGGGAGTACAGGGGTTCATGGGGGCACACGGGGGCGTGGGGACCACAGGGGCGCATGGGGGAAGCATGCGGGGCACAGGGGCTGGGCAGAGGGCACTGGACAGCCAGAGACCCTGAGTGAAGACAGCAGCCGCTTCTCTCTACTGGGAGGTCCCTCGGTGCTGCTCTGCCCTGAGTGTCACCCTCCATGGGTGTCTCGTTCACTCATGCGGAGATACCTCCAGAGGCTAGCGCTCCCCAGAGTCTGAGACCGGAGGGAGTCTCACCGCGGTAAGATGACTCCATCCCCTTTCCCGGTCTGCGGCCCTCTGCCACCTCCTGCTTGAGACGTGGGCCCCATTCTCTGCTGCTCTGCCCTATGGCAGAGGGACCTCTGAGGGACCTCCCAGCACAGGGAAGGTCCTTGCTCAGCACAGCCACTGCTGCCCCAGGCTCCAGGCCCTGCTTGGTCTCCAAGCCCCCGGCAGTGTGTGGAGTGACTTGGTGCTGCCCTGCCATGGCCAGGGGGCCCTTAGGCTCATTCTCCGACTCATAGTCAACTCAGGAGAAGGAAAGTAGCACAAGACAAACTTACTTGTCTAAAATGAGAAATTCCACCTCACAAGAACCCAGGACTAATGATCAGAAGATGCTTAGCCAGCAAGGCTCAAATGAAGATGTCAGTGGGTGACTGTGGCCTCGGCCCTAGTGGCCGGCCGTGTCCCTAACGGGCACCTGAAGGGGTGAGTTTGGGGCCAACATGAGTAGAAGGATATTGAGGGAAATAAAGGGCACCTTATCATTTTGCAGATGGAGCAGCTGCTCTTTGCTCTTGGAAGGGTCTCCAGGCCCCAGGCTTATGCCAGTGGCTGCCCAGGGAGACAGGCAGCGTATCCTAGGCCCTGCCCCAACTGCCCCTATCAGTTACCAGAGGGAGGAGAGCCATCCAGGACAGGCCAGGGCCTCTGGAAGGATGAGCCTCAGAGCCCAGACCAGCCTGCTGGAAGGTTCTTGGGGACTCAGCTCTCTTAACAGAGGGCGTTTCCTGGGGTCACCACGAGAGGACCAGATATGACTGGGCCAGCACCACACCAGGTAAGGACACAGGGGATGGGTGGTCGGCTGCTACACAGAGCTGACCACAGGGCCCACAAAGGGCTCTGGCAGGAGGACAGTGGCTTGGGTCTTCAGAAGACACCAGGCAGGTGTCTTCTTTGGCCAGGGAGACAGAGCAAACACCTGCACATTCTCAGGCTGCTACAATCCCAGACAGCCACCTGTGACTCTCAGGGTGGAGCGCGGGAACGTGGTGGGGGAAGCAAGGGCAATACAAGGGCCACCTGGAAAGCAGGGTCCTCCTGGGCCAGGGCCTGGAGGGTGGGGATTTATCCTTGCAATCCTGGAGGCAGAAGGCCGAGGTCAGGGGGTTGGCAGGGCCATGCTGCCCAGAGGGTCCCCAGCTGTGGCAGCATCACCTGTCCTCACATGGCTTCTGCTCCTGCCCATGTGTCTGTGTGTGAACTTCTCCTCTTTATGAGGACACCATCATATCATACTGGGAGCCCACCCTGCTATGCTGTGACTCCTTGCAACTAATTCATCAGACAATCCCATTTCTAGATAGGGCCACATGCTGAGGGACTGGGGTCTCCAAACCCATACCTGGATTTAGGGTAGACACAGTTCAAACCCAAGACCAGGGGATGGAGCAGGTGACAACTGGGCTGTGTCTGCCAGGTGTGAGGCTGTGGGGGCACCTGCCTCTCCTGCCACCCCCCGGCCCCACTCTGTGTCCACCAGCTCCTAGGGCCCCGAGCAATGCTCCAGGTGCCTTTGCAGGCCGCCCCATGGGCACACGGATCCCTGGGAAAGTCGACAAGAGGCAGCTGCAGATGTCTTTCCCAGACCCGCCTGCCTGGCTTGTTTTTCTAGAGGACAACAAGGAAAACAGGGTGAGGGAGGGAGTGAGGCTCAGACCACAGGGGTCAGAAGAAGCTGATGACCTGGGGCCCTCAGGAGGAGAGAGAGGCATGTCCACAAATCACAGCCTGTGATGACAAGAGGCACCGGTGAAAATCAACGCCTTGCTCTGTTAGGGAAACAGAGCTGAGGCCAGGACAGGAGGGCAGGGAGTAGTGATTTACAGCCCGTGGAGAGGCCTGGACTGGCCAGAGTGTCCAGGAGGGACAGGAGGGGGAGGCCAGTCCTGTAGGGAGGCCCTGGTTGGAGATGAAAGTTAAATGACATACTCACAGAACTCAAAGTCACCTTTCCTTCTGTCACCCGAGAGGCAGACCACAAGGAACAAAGCCAGAATGGAGACCTTTCCACAGGTGGGGAGAGGACAGACACCAGGAGACAGACAGAAGCATGTGGAAGGACAGGCAGCATTTGTTGCATAGATTTTATTTTCCTTCCAAACAAAGTGCTACATGCCTTTGCCACAGCTAACACCACAGCTGCCACCACTGTCTTGTACTGAACACCCACTGTGCGGCCACTTGGGTGCAGCCTTGTGAGTCTGCAGCACGCCCCATGGAGAAAGCATCTGCAAGGCCGCAGCGCAGCCAGGCTAACTGAACAAAGAGAGAAGAAATAAATTACTAATATTGGAAATAAAAAGGGACATTACTACAGATGCTATGGATGTTAACAGACTAATATAGGAATATTATAAACAACTCTCTGCCCACAAATTTGATAACCTAGATAAAATAGGCCAATTCTTTGAAAGATACAAACTCCCAAAGCTCACATAAGGATAGATAGAAAATTCAAATAAGTCTAGAACTTTTTAAAAAATTGAATCAATAATTTAAAATTTCTAAGATAGAAAGCAGGTCCAGATGGATTCATTGGTGAATTCTACCAAACGTTAAAGAAGAAATTATACACATCCTCTTCAGTTTCTTCCAGAAGACAGGAGAAGAGAGAATGCTGCCAACTCACTCTATGAGGCCAGCAATACCCTGAAACTAGAGCTAGACAAAAACATTTCAAGAAAATAAAACTGCAGGTCAATATGCCAATAATGAAAAATTCAAAATATTAAATTTAAAAAATCACATTCACAGAAGTATCAGTATAAATAAAATACATAGAAGTAACAAATTTAATGAGAGACATATAAGACCTATATCCTAAAAGCTACAAAATACTAAGAAGAGAAATATTTAAAAATCTAAGTAAAATGGGAGATATTCCACGTCCATGGATGGAGAGTCTATTCCGTCTATTGTTTAGATGGAAATTCTTCAAATTGATCTATAGATTCAATGCAATCTCTATTAAAATGTTAGCAAAACTTTTGTAGATATCGATAAGATGATCCTAAAATTCGTATAAAAATAAAATGGAATAGCCAAAACAATTTTGAAAGAAAACAAAGGAGGAGGATTTACCCGGCCCAATTCCAGAGCTTGGTGTGAAACTTTGTGCAATCCGTTGGGGCGGAGCTTGTGTGGGATAAACCGAACATGGACTGAGGGGACAGGGCTCAGGCTCATGGCCAGTAACTCAATGGAGGAAGAGGGATCTTTTCAACATGTAGCTCTGAGACAATCGGGTGGCTGCATGTACCCTATCACCACATGCAACAATCATGTGTCAGAGACTTAACCGTGAGAATTTATACTACAAAATTAAGAAAACGGAAGAAAATCTTTGTGACCTAGATTAGACAAATATTTCTTAGATAATGACACTAAGCGTAAGATCCATGAAAGAAAATTTTGATACATCGGGTTTCATCAGAATTAAAAACTTCTACCCCTTGAAAGACACTGTGAAGAAAGTAAAAGGTAAAGAAGATGTTTACTGGAAAAAGTATTTGAAAAACACACAAACATAATATTCATATCCGTAACATGTAAGGAATTCTTACTACTCACCAATAAGTCAAACAACTTAATTTTTAAAAATTGAGTGTAAGATTTGTATAGACACTTTCCTAAGGAAAATAAGGTAGGGAATAAGTGCATGAAAATATGCTTAACATCATTGGTGATCAGAAAGCTCAAATTACAACCACTACGAGACACTGCTATATACTAGGAATGGCCAAATTAAAAAAATCTGACCATACCAAGTATTGGTGGAAATGTAGAGTAACTAGAATTTTCATATACTGTTGATAAAAATGCAAAATAGATGCTTTGGGAAACCCTTAATAGTTTTTTAAATAGAGTAAAAACACTCAACATAGCAATTCTATTCCTAAGGGAAATGAAAACTTATGTTCACACAATATTTTGCACTCTGCAAGAATGACGTTCTGATACAGGACACAACATGAACCCATCCCCCAAAAGCATTCTGAGCAGAAGAACCCAAATGTGAGTGTGACACTCAGTGTGACGCAGTGGCACAGGGACAGGCTGGATGGTGCAGGTATTCAAGGTACTGGTTGTGGTGGGGATTTTAAAAAGTACACTGGCCAGATCCGTTTAAATGCTGGAGGAAAAACTGATGAATTTTGTTATCATGTTGATTTTACCTCAGGAAGGTGGTGAATTTATTTATTTATTTATTTATTTAGAGACAGAGCCTCAAGCTGTCACCCTGGGTAGAGTGCGGTGGCATCACAGCTCACAGAAACTTCCAACTCCTAGGCTCAAGCGAGTCTCCTACCTCCACCTCCCAAGTAGCTGGGACTACAGGCACCCGCCATAACGCCCAGCCATTTTTTGGTTGCAGCCGTCATTGTTGTTTGGGGGGCCCGGGCTGGATTCGAACCCATCAGCTCAGGTGTACGTGGCTGGCGCCTTAGCCCGTTAAGCCACACTCGCTGAGCCGTAGGTGGTGTTTTTAAACAGCAAATTATTCACAGGAATTTACCACTCACCTCTTTTGGGGGCCTCTCATTCTTTCTGAGTAAACCTGGGACAACCTCGAACCCCAAGTTCTTGCTGTTCCTGCACCCCCCACAGTCTGTAGGTGAGCTTGGAGGTACATGAATCTCAAAACACTGCTTATCAAATGACAGAAGTTGTAACACATGTTGTTCATCAAATCATTAAAATTATCTAAGCTTTCTGGTCTCTGGAATATTTCTGGTGCAATTTCTTTTGGTTTGACAAGATTGCCATGACCCAAATGGTGCCCCTGTCTGAACTCTGACCTGACTTCAGGGACCATGTTTAACTCTTTGCCCGAGGACAGTCACGGGGCCTCAGTGCTCTGCACCTTCTGTGCTGTCCACTCCTTATGCCATCAGCCCTGCCCCTGCATTGCTCCACCCCTGCCTCAGACGCTGCTGGGTGGCACTGGCAGGAGACTTGTGCCCACAAGCAGAGTTCTTGTTACCTGGTGTGAAACAGTTCAGCACTGTGACTGCTGGTGCGTTCAGGCCGGGACAGACCTGCAAAGCGGCCACCTTCAGACCCTCACTCTGCAAGCCGAGGCTCTTGGTCTGTGCAGTCCTGGTGCGGAGCAGCCTGCTCTTTATTGCAGCCACTCTGCTCTCACATGAAAGGACCACAGTAAAGCACCTGGCCAGAGTGAGGACACTGCATCTCATGTGACAGGGGGTAGCCTGGAATGAGCCGTAGCTAGGCAGTGGCTCTGGAACACACCACACTTCCTGGGCCTCTTCCATCAAACATGGGCCGGACCCAGTGATTGGCTCCTGACGGGTACACCATGGTGGGATTGACGCTGTGCGACTTCTGAGGCTGAGTCATAGAGGAAATGTAGCTTCTTCCCAGCAACCTCTCCAGGGACACGTCCCAGGGAGCTCTGAGTCAACCTCCGGGAAGTCCAGAAGCTTCTGTGCCTGAGCCAGCACGTGAAATGGCATGTGGAGGGCCAGGCCCGTGGAGCTGCCGCTGCTGAGGCTTCTCCCATCAACAGCTGGGCTTGGGCACAAGAGATTCTGCAGGTGACTTCAGCTCCCAGCCCTGGGCTCCCAAGCCAAGGCCGACTGGAATAGGGTCACCTGCCCCAGCAAGACCTGTCTAGCCAAAGGGGACAAAGTCACAGGGTACATGTCATTGTTTCCGGCCACCACATTTGGAATGATTTGCTGCACAGCTTAGAAACCTGGGACAGTTGGGGAGGACCTTACTTCTTTTGTCTCATAAAACAGTGTTATCCATCCTCTTAACCTTTGGCCTAAACACTTCACTACAGTTTAGTTTCTCCTACAGGCATAGAGGATGTCACATTGGGATATTTGCCACCGAGGGTCGAGCACACTGAGCTGGGATTCTGCATTGCTGTGTGTGTTCTAGTCATCATCATCTGAAGCTTTCATCGCCATTTCATCGCTGCTTCAGGCAGGAAAGTGAGAGAAATAAAACAAATGGATGTTCAGAGATCTCCTGGTACCAGGTGGGTAAATCTTTATTATCCGGGTAAGAGCCCATCTCGGGAGTCACCTAGTGCCTTCAGTTTGTTAGGGACGTGAAAGGGCATTGTGGGGCTGCAGCAGTGACCCCAGCATGGTGACACAGCGCCAGGGAGTCCATCTGTATCTTGCTTTGTGTTGGGGAACACCAGGTACACAAGAAGAGAAGGATTTTGTTTGTGAACTGTCCTCAGGAACAGAAGAAAAGCTAAAAAAAAAAAAAGAAAGAAAGAAAGAAAGAAAGAAAGAAAGAAAGAAAGAAAGAAAGAAAGAAAGAAAGAAAGAAAGAAAGAAAGAAAGAAAGAAAAGAAAAGAGAAAAGAAGACAAATGTTGCCGAGGAGTGTCTCCTGAGGCGTAACAAGCCCAGGCATGCTGTTGGCCACAGGACTAGAGATGGCAGCGGCCAAAGTCAGGGACCGGCACTTCCCAACTTCAGCCTGCTGCAAAGCCGCAGTGCCAAGCGCTTGTGCTGGCGTCAGGATAGACACACAGGTCAATGGAATCAAATCACAACTCCGAAACAAACCCACACAGTCAGGGCCAACTGATTTTGACATATGAAGATAAATCAGTCAGGAAAATAACTGTCTTCCAATCTATGGTGGTGGGAAAACAGGGTGGTTATGTGCAAGGGGACTGAGCTGGGTCTCGCCTCACACTGCACAGGGCACTGAGCTGGGTCTCGCCTCACACTGCACATGGCACACAAAAATCAACTCCAAATGATTCAACCACCTCCTGGAAGACCTAAAATCACAAACCCTAAAGGAAAACACAGCGATAAGTTTTCAATGACCTTAGATTAGGCAATGAATTCTTAGATATGATGCCTAAAGAATAAACATCAGAAGAAAAAAATAGGTAGATTGGGTTTACCAAAATTAAAAGCTTTTCTTGCTTTGAAGGATGACATCAAGAGAGTGATAAGACAGCCTGCAGGGTGGGAGAGAATATTTGAAAATTTTGTCTCTGATGGAGAACCTGTGTGTGGAATATATAAAGAACACTTACAATTCAATAATAAAAACACAAAAGCCCCAATTACAAAATGGGCAAAGGCTTTGAGTAGCCTCTTCTCCCAGGAAGACACACCAATGGCCAAGAATCTCGAGGAAAGCCACCCAGCAGTTCAGCGCACACACTTACAAGTGCCCATAAGGAACCCTCATGCGTCACTGTGAGGGACACAAAATAGCCACCACTCTGCAGTGCAGCCTGGCAGTGCCCCGTGCTACACGCCAAGTTGTCATGTGAGAAATGAAGGTACTTCCATGCAAAAGCTTGGACAGAAACATGTGTCCTTACCTCCTATTCTGATGAAAGGATGGACGTAAGTAAAATGGGACACACACACACCACAGAGTATTATCTGGCCATTGAAAAACAGTGACTGACAGACTAACACGCCACAGCACAAACGAACAGTGCATCAGGCTGAGTGAAAGTGACGCGCCACAAAGACCAGACGCCGTGTTGTTCTGTTTCTGGGGGACGTCCAGAAAGCGAGGCCCACAGAGGCACTACCCGCAGGCAGGGGCTGCAGCAGCTGAGGCAGAGGGGGAGTGAGTGCAAACGAGGGTGTGGCTTCTTTCTGGGGACGGCGAGCAGTTCTGGGGTCAGGTCATGGTGATGACTATTGACCACTGTGCTCTGAGCAAGGGAGCTGTGTGGCATTTGAATTTTATCTCAATAAAGCTAAGAAAAACTTAAGTGAATGGCATTTGTAAAATTCAAAAATATTTATAAAGTAGACTATCTACAACTTTACGAGAAGAGCACACATGTTCCATCAAATGTTAATGTATCTTTTGCAAAGTTAGAAAAGAGGAAAAGATCTCCTTCCTCTGCAAATTGGAAGAAAACACTTTTCACTGGACATGGTTCAGAAGATTAAGTCGAGCTTAATCTGTCCCAGCCTGGTGCTCAGAGCACACCTGAGCAGAGTCCTCGAGCACAGAAGTTGCTCAAGAGCAATCTCCTCTGTGTCTGGGCACTGATGAGGGCTGTTTCTTTGTAGGAGAGGCAGGAACTTGGTTTCTGCAGACAGCCCTCAATCAACAGATCAACCAATGAAAGTAACTTTGAAGTCAGATGTAGGGGGAGTTTTTCCTTTTCTAAATGCAAGACTGCTGGACGATGAGCTTTGGCATTGCTGGGCTGGAGCCAGTGCCCCTGGATGCTGGTAGCACGTACTCCGTCAGCCCAGGACAGCCCTCCCCTGCCCCTCCCCGCTCTGTGCTGAGCTGGGGGTTAGACATTAATGCCGGCTCAAGCACCCGTTGACAAAGTCTAACCAGCTAGCAGTAAATGATAAACTTCTGGGCAAACTTTGTGCTGTGAAGCCCACTAGAACCCAGAGCTGTTCAGAGAGCAGAAGGGCAAAGGCTTAATCTTGGAGGAAGACAACCCTGTGAACATTTTTAACACAAAGCACCTGAGCATGCCAGGTGGGCACGTGTTGGGAAGGGGGACCTGGGTCCTGGCTTCTGGCAGACGGCAATGCTGGGGGCCTGGGCCCTCTAGGCAGCCCCACTGGAACTCACAGCCCTGTCCCTGCGTCCAGGGAATTTCACAGCATCTGGGCCCAAGAGGCCCATGCTGCCACCTCTATGTAATAGGGGAGTGATGCAAATGTCACAGGAAAGGCCACCTCAGAGGGCGTGACCTTGGGCATGCCACTGACTTTGGTGCCCTCTGGAGACCACCATGGACCTGTTCTTAGCTCCTAAGATGTTTGTGAAATCATCATCCTGGGACAGTGTCCCGGGCGTGTGAGAGCCTCAACAAAGCCAGGAGGCTGATGCCGCTGGGGCAGAGGCCCCTCCCCCAGCCCCTGCCCAGAACCCCTGGGGCTTTTCTGAGGCCTCCAAGAGCATCTGCTAAATGGCAAGATGTCCTATGAATGTCCTAAAATGCTATTAGCAGGGTTCAGTCAAAAGTTTAAATCAATTTGGCAAAAATGTATTGAGTGTCCACTCCAAATAGGGCTCGGAGAAGGCTGGTGAAAGGCTCCTGGGAAGATGCATGTACCTCTGGATTTCAAATGATTGGTGTGGCATCAGTAGCGGTAGAAATCCTGTTATCACTCGTCCGAATAACCAGAATTAATCTCAGATTTGATAGCAAATAGAGCCAGTTGGTCACCCGGAAACACAGAGAAATGATTAACCATGAGGACAAATGCAGCTCCAGTGAACTTAGTGCGACATTGAAAAGAAAAACAGCAGCAGCTTTATCTGTGAGGCCCGATAACTCCAAAACGTGGTTACGTCTGGTGCCTGCATGTGGTCCTGACGGGCTGTGGGCTCCACCTGTGGCCATGGGCCGCTGCCAGGGCGTGGCCCCGACTTCCACTCAGGAAGCATGAGGGCCCAAAAGGTGCCCCAGCATTTTGTGTCTCTTGCTGCTTTAACCCTACACCTTCTTGAAATTTAGTTTCTTAAAAAACTTGAATAATGGTGTTGCCTGTGGCTCAAAGGAGTAGGGCGCTGGCTCCATATACCGGAGGTGATGGGTTCAGACCCAGCCCTGGCCAAGAACTGCCAAAAAAAAACCTGAATAAAAGATGTGTCCATTATTTATATTAAAGCACTAGGTTCCTTATCCTTCCAGGTGGAATCCCAGATGTCTGAGCCTGGAGGAGACTCCGGGTTGGTGGATCTGCCAGGCAGACCCCACTAGAGAAGTAGGGGAACTGGTCCAATGGTCAGAACGGGTCTGGGGAGGGACCAAGGGACCTCCCAAGCCTGGAGGGTGGAAGAAAACAAGGTGCTGGGAGACTCCCTAGGACCCCAGCTTCCTGCGTCAGTCCAGCAGCCCTGGGAGCAACTGAGAAGAGGCTGCCTGCCTGGCTGTCTCCCATTTTCCCTGGACGCCGAGCTACTGAGTCTGCATGGCAAGGCCGGCCGGCAGGGCCGCAGACAGGGTAGGAAGCTGAGGGGCTGTCGCTACCACAGCCACATCTCCCGTGTGGTCAGGAAGCTTCCAGCCGCCTGGAGAGCCCTGCCCCGAGGGAACTGCCCTGCGGGTGCCCTTCTCTACAGGCACCTGCTCTGGGCTTACCACGGGCTCCCCACCACCAGGTCTCTAGGCCCTGTGGTGGGTAGAATCAGGTGGGTGGCTACAGTGGGTAGCAGGATGCTCTGCCTTGGCAGCCCAGCCCTGTGTCCACAGTAGTTTCAAGGGGCCTTACTTCATGTAGCATTGCTCCTGAGACCAGAGCTGTCTGAGCAGGTGGGTGGCCCTGCCCTGTGTGCCCAGGAGAGGAGGGAGGCCGGCAGGCTGGGCCTGTGTGTGGCCGGGTCTCCAGCTGAGCTCATGCTGCCCTTCTTGTGCCTTAGCTCGGACTCTCAGTGGTGCACCCAATGTGCTCTATTAACGCCTACAGAGAAAACTGCTTTCCTCACAGAAGAGCCCTGACTGGGACAAAGCATGGACCAGCAATTGGGGCACGCCCACAGGGAGACAGTGAACATGCCAGCGGCGGGTGCAGGGAAGGGCTGTGCGGAGGGGGATAAGTCAGAGGTGGTGGAAGCACCTGCTGTAATTTAATCACCCCCACGTCTTGTTTCTCAGCACCCCTATCTCTCTGTGGCCTTGTTGTCTTTGGCTCAGTTCCACTTGGAGGGGCAATGAGTGTGGACACCTGTCCCCCAGAGGCCATGAGGCCTCAGAGCCCCCTTCTGGGGATGTTTCCTGTCCCCCAACAATTGGGGGCATGGGACCCAGTGTGACCTCAGTGTATGGTGTCCCTGCTCTTCCAATCTGGAGCAGGTGACAGGAAGATAGATGAAACCCCCACAGTGTCCATCGCCAACCTGGGCACCAGCTGCTCTGTCCACGAGGCCAGCTCTAACATCAGCTCCCAGCTCTCGGGGCTCCTGGGTCCTGCCGCTGCCCGGTCCACCCTGTGACCTTCAACGTGGTCCCAACAGCCTCCCTTCCCTGCTGGTTCTGAGAGCAGCTGTGATCTCTGGTTGATAATGGAGAACAAGGCCAGGCTTTGGGTCAGGAGGAACCTGGACTGCAGAGAAGCTGTGCTTGAGTCCCTGCCGGGCAAAGTTCTGGGCCGACTGGGGCTTTGGGTGAGCAGAGGTGGCTACAGTGGCGCAGTAGGAATCTGGGGCTTGGAGGGGTCAGCATGGCTGGCAGTCAGCATCGCATGGCCCAGGCCGTGTTGAGCACAGGACAGATTGTGTCAACTCTGTTTCCAAGTCTCAAACCAGTTTTGGCTACTCATTTCTGGCTAAACAAGCCCCTGCTCGCCCGTCGGAGACAGCCTTGTCCCTTTCAAAGTTTTTGGCCTCTGGGAAATTTTCCCCATAAATCACACTTTTCTACTAACAAATGGTTTAAAGGAGACAGGTGGGTGCTGGCATTGCTGCTGCAAAGTCACCCAGAGCATCTCACCAGCCATGCGGCCCCCGGACAGGAGCTGCTGGTCCAGCTTCCTGGCCCCCAGCCATCCCACCTGCCTCCCAGGGCTGCCTTTTCTCCTAAAATGCTTCAAAACTCACAGTGAAGGCCCCAGGCTTGTGGGCAGGATGCAGCCGCTCACCGTGTCCGCCCCCAACTTGTTCCCCTGGAGCTGCAGCATCTCAGGCACAGCCGGCCTCCCACTCAGCCTCTGCCACCCTCAACAGCCCTGGGGGCCACCCTGGAGAACCTGTCCCCCCAGAGTCCAGGGAAATGCCCGTGGCACATTCTGGCTCTTTCACATATACCTGGGTTTAGCTTCCACAGAGGGAGGGCTCTCTGCATGCTTGGTGCCAGGGCAAACACAGATGGACTTGGCTGTGCTGGCTTCTTGTGCAGGAAGAAATAGCTGCATGACTGCTGGACTGCAGGGTCTCTGCTCACCTGACCCCCCAACCTGGAGGCCACACTGCCCTGCTGCCAACAGACCACACACCTGGAGAGCAGCTTGACACGGGGGCTTGACTGCATATATTGTCACAGAGGTAACGTCCCCACACTGGGCCCAAAGTGAGTACGGGCAACTCAGCTATTCTCTTGTTATCCTTGTGAGACTTAAGGGATGAAGAGCTCACCCACAAAGAAATGTGTGCCATTAGCCAAGTTTCTTCAGATGAGAAATGCCTAAAATTGTCCAAATCCCTAAACGAGAAACACCTGCCATTGGGTCCTGTCTCACCTGACATGAACGCCCATCACAGTCCATCCCTGTTTCAGTTGGGCGCCAGCAGCGTGTGTGTGGAGAGAGGTGACAGAGTTCCAGGACAGCTGGGCTGACACCTGGAGGCTGGGAAGTCCCAAGTGCAAGTGGCTTCGTCCAGGTCTGAAGGGCTCCGAAGGTGGGGAGAGGGCGTGCAATGGTGCAACTCTCAGGCCAATGCTGGAGGGCTGAGATCCTGGGGCAGCTGGAGTGAGGCCTGGCGTTCAGAGGTCAGTGGACCTGTGGCTCTGATGTCCAAGGGCAGGAGAAGGGGGTCTGGCCCGGGAAAGAGTGAGAATTTGCCTTGCTCTGCCTTTTTATGCCACTGAGGCCCAATCTGGGTCTTCAAGACAGGCAGGTCTTCCCCACCTAGTCCTGAACTCTCACTAGCCCCACAAACACCCTCACAGATGTACCTGGGCTGCCCAGCCATTCCACTCACCTGCCAACACACTGAAGGGGGCAGACTCGTGCCACCAAGGCTTGAGAGCAGATGACACTTTCCCCCACCAGGATCAAGGTCACAGGGCCCCCAAAGAAGTGATTCCTCATCACTCCTGGGTCATCCAGAAAAAGCCTGTCATCAGCCCTGAATCCCCCTTGAAAGAGTTGAACCTGGGTCCCCAACAGGAAGTGCCCAAAGTGGGTGCCGTGTCCCTGCCAGGAACACCTGTCATTTCTCTGGTTCTTCCAACATGAAGCATGTCTCAAAAGCCCTGGATCCCTAGCAGAAAAGTCTGTCATCAGCTCCTGGACTCCCCACAAGACATGCCTGCTGTCAGTTGCAGAGCCAGTGGGCACTTTGGGAAGGGCTCCTCCAAGGGCCGGGGTGGGCTGGTGCTCCCCCCCACTGGCTATTGTTCCAGCCTCTACCCCAGATGTCTGCAGTGTGAGGCTGAGCCCTAGGCCATCCCTTTAATCCTGAGACTGGGTGGTCAGTGGGTTCCCAGGCTGTGCTGCAGCCTGTGGCTGGCTGGACAGGGCTGGTGGAAGGTGCTATCACGTGTGGAGGCCACTCTGGGTCCAGGGCCCTCACATAGCTGCTGTGGCACCACTGATGTGCTGAGGCCTGGACCCTGTGCTCAGCCGCCCTGGTGTGGACATGTCCTCGTGTGTGATGAGCGCCTGGGGCAGGTGGATGGAAGCCCCTCCCCGCAGCACCTTCACTCTGTGTCATCTTTGCTCTGCCAGCAGCTGGGTGCCCCTGTGTGCATGCCCAGCACTCTGCAGGCACGGGCTGTCAAGGAGGGGCAGCCAGGGTACCCAGGGATGGCCCTAAGTGACCTGTGCCTCTCCACTTGTGACAGAGGCAACTACCCAGGGACACTTGTCCAAATGGGTCACTTGCATCTATTCTGTGTCCCTCGTGCCCTGCTGTGCCAAGCTGGGGAACCTCCCACTATAGGTCTGGGTTAAACAGTCCCTTTCAGCCCTACACAGTCTTCAGAGAGAGACTAGCCCTGAACATGCCCAGCCCTGCACTGTGCTCCCTGCCCCTCACTGTGCTCCCTGTGCTATGCTCCCTGTGCTATGCTCCCTGGACTGTGCTCCCTGCCCCACACTGCGCTCCCAGCCCTGCACTGTTCTCCCTCTGCTGTGCTCCCAGCCCTGCACTGTGCTCCCTCTGCTGTGCTCCCTGCACTGTGCTCCCTACCCTGCACTGTGCTCTCTGCCCCTCACTGTGCTCCCTGGACTGTGCTCCCAGCCCGGCACTGTGCTCCCTGCCCCTCACTGTGCTCCCTGAACTGTGCTCCCTGGACTGTACTCCCAGCTGGCACTGTGCTCCCAGCCTTGCGCTGTGCTCCCTGCCCCATACTGTGCTCCCTGCTCCAAACTGTGCTCCCTGCTCTGCCCTGTGTGCCCTGCCTGACAGCTTCTGACTACAATTTGAGACCCTGGTTGGAAAAGATTGGGGTCCATGTGTGCCATCCCTCAAGGAAGTCCCGAGGCTGTGCTCCCCCAGAGCCTTCCACCTTCAGACTCTAGACCCTTCACTCCCTAGACTCTGCTGGCCTCTCCCTCTGGCCCTTCCTGGGTCTTCCCCCAAGCTCTGTTGGTTCCCTCCCACGTGCCTGTCATGAGTGGGTGGATACTAAGTTACTCCTGGCCTCCCATGGGCTGAGGCTCCTGGGTCTTGCTTTGTGTTTGCCATAGTTTTGACCTCTGGACAAAGTCACAATTTGTTTCAGGGATGGCTGGATGCTGGTGAGAGATGGACATAGTGCTGAAGGCCACCACCACACCTGGGGAACACCAGCATCTCATCCTGCAGGCCCAGAATAGCCCCACGGAGGACAGCACTTTCCCCAAAGCACATGAGTGGCTCCCGGCGTGGGAAGGACCCAGGTAGTTGGCTGTCCCACGAGGGGATCCTCAACCACCTACCACCTGCCCTGCCTCGGGCAGATGCTTCTTGGTCCTGGTCTCCTTCAGAGTGCACTCCCCAGCTCCTCTCTGCCCCCATGCCAGGGATCTGGGGACCACCTCACTGCCTGTCTGAGCTCATCTATGCTGTGCTGAGATGAGAAGGTGACTGAACTCTGAGGCCCAGTGGGCTGAGGGCAGCAAAAGCCCAGGTGGACACCACAGGGAGGGCAGCCCCAGGCCCTAGGCGTCTGTCCTCAAAGGAAGGCTGGATGAATACAGGGTGTCTTTTGCCTTCTGGAAAGAAATAGATGTTTTTAATTATAAGACAATGAATGAACACATTTGGAGCATACGGGGCTGTCTGAGGACAACTCAGCTTTCAGGGCCACCCATGAGCCAAGGTCTCTGGGCCCACCACAAAGGCCCTTCCTCACTGGACTCCAGATCAGGGCACTGAATGTGTGAGGCAGAAGAGCTGGCCAGACCTGCGTCAGCCCAGCCCTGCGTCCACCCGAGCCACGGGCACCAGGCATTTGGGGAGGAGAGGAGAGGGCACCGGTGGGGTCAGTCTCTCTGTGCAGCGAGCTTTTGACACGAGTGTGCTCTTTTTGTGGGCACACCTGGGTGTGCAATTCTTGCACCCAGCACACATTTTGAACATCTGTATGTTGAGCATCTGGACAGGTGGGTTTGTTCTATAGACCCTGTGGAGAAGGTGAAATGCCTTTCCTAGGACCTGGCGATTCTGTCCCCTGAAGCACACCAGGCCCTGTGGCTTGTCCACCTTCTCCAGGATAAGCAGAACGTTCACCTTGAACCAAGAAGAAGCCGGGTTCTGGCAGAAGCCCAGGCAGACCTGAAGCCACCTGCCTGCCCCAAGAAGGCTGTGCCTTACCTCTCCCAGCCAGGCCCTCTCCCCTGCCTCAACTTCCCCGAGTGACGACTGTCCTGAGGTTGTGAACAAGGTTAGAGGTCAACCGCATGAGGGCTAGAGGCTTCTGCAGCTAAAAGACAAACTCCAAGGGTTTACTCCAAGAAAAGGGTCGCCCCAAGGGCCAGAGGCTTCTGCAGCTCAAAGACAAACTCCAAGGGTTTCCTCCAAGAAAAGGGTCGTACCCTATCATGCTCCAAGGGTTACTCCCAGAAAAGCCTCGCCCTGGGAGTCTCAAGGCCCAATTGGGAATTTGAAATTAAACTCGAAATTGTAAGTGTATTTACTTTTTTAATTTTGGGAAAAACTCTCGTGGGGTAGAAGAAAACAGCAAACTTTAACAGAAGCTGGGTCGGCTCCTGGAGAGAAAATAGGTCTAGTGGACAGCCTCACTCAGGGCTCGACCAGCAGCAGCCAGCACTCGGCTCCTCTGCGTCAGAGAGCCAGGTCTGCTATGCGTCCTGGTGTATGTGGGGTGAGGCAGGGCTCCAGACGGCACATTGGAGGGCTCACAAATACTGCAGGTGCAGCTGCATGGATGGGCCTGACTCACCTGTGGCTTGCATCCTGCCAGGCTCCCTGAGGGTGAGCAGCAGTTTCCAGGGCTTGCATGGGGGCCAGGGAAGGGCCCTTCCTAGAAGGTACTTGAGTGTGGTCAGCAACTCATCTGAAAAGCCTGGGCCTGCTGCATCTTGGTTCTCTGCCTTGCACTTGGTACATGTTTTTGTGAGGCCACAAGTAGCACAGTGGCCTGAGCGTGGCCATGTGGGAGAAGAAATGAGGCCGCCCAGCTTCCCTGAAGGTGCCTGAGAGTGTTGGAGGAGCATCTGCCACCAATCCAGCAGCTAATGCATAGCTCAAGCAGCGTCTCTGCATAGCCCAGCAGGCATGGGGAGCGCCCCTGCACAGCCCAGCAGGCCTGGGGACAGGCCACATGTCCAGGGGAAGGAGCAAGTGTGGAAGTGTGAATCGGGGGGCAGATCGAGAAGGTGACTGCAGATATGTGAGTTAAGTGGATATGGACCGCCAGGCATGCTCCTGGGCCTCTCCTCCCACCGCTCTCTCAGTTTCCACTCACCTGCAGACGTTGCCCTCAGATAGCAAAGCGGCTATGTTGCCCTGGGCATAGTGCCACTGGTACACTCAGCTTCTGAGTTGAGCAGATGATGCCACATGGGCCCCAGCTCCTCAGGGGTGAATTGCTGTGTCCTCTAGTGTGTGGATTGGAAATGTGGGATTTACACCTGGATCTAATTCTAGCCTCTGCCCCCTCCCTCCCTCCATCTTTCTTTCATTTAATAAACATTTTAAACTTCATACCCTGTGACAGATGCTGTTCCAGGGTCTGGGAGAAAACAAAAAAGATGAACTAGAAATAGAACACGCTTCCACGGCTGGCAGTGTTTGGGGAGCCAGGCTCTGTGGTCATGGGGTGCCCTGGATTCCACCCAGTATGCACAGGTGGCACCACAGGTTAACTCAGGAGGTCTGGGGCAAGTTGGCAGAACAGCAGGAGGTTCCAGAAAGAAGAGATGTGATGGCTGAAGCTCAGTCTCAGCAGGGCATCAGAGAACAGCCAGTGAGGTGTTATAGCTCAGAGATGTAGACTTGCAGCTCTCACTGGGGGAGTTGGACCTGCAAGTGGCAGGTGAGCAGGACAGTGGAGGCAGCCACGGTCAGAGGCCTGGAGTCTGGATTTTATCCCTTGGGAAACCACAGGGTGGCTTCAACAACTCAAAGAAGCATCAGAGTTTGCTTTTTAATGAGGTCTGTGCAGGATGGGGCCTGGAGGAACAGACAGACATCTTGGAGCTGTGGCTGTTATGGCACAGCCCAGCCCCACCATGGGGCCAGCTGCCAAAAGCCACCACCTGCCCTGAAGCATCCTTTTAATAAAAAGGGCTTGGAGGTTATGAGCAGGGTCATTCAGGGACCTTAGCATAGAAGTATCTTCTGAGAAAGTTCAGTCCCCTCTGTACAGTCCGTGGGAGAGTCCTGAGCACACAGGTCCCTGTCAGAAGTGTGCCCTTAATGCCTTCACAGAAGTGGGAACCCAGTGGACAGTCCCTGAGTGAAGGGGGCAGGATCCTGTCTCCAGGACTTGCTAAAGTTGAGAATGGCATAGGAAAGAAACTTAGCATGAAGTAGTTATAGTCAAAGATGTGAGGCAACTTCCTCCCAGAAGCTCCCTCAACTACTAGGAAAGGGTTATTACTACTTATCAAAAGTACTTTTGAGAAATATCAAGCTTTGGTTAATTAATGGAAAATTTAAATTTGTAAGAATAGTGAAGATTCTTATGTAATATTTCCATCTAACTACTGCTAGATCCATTTAACTACAGATGGATGTTTAGGTAAAAACACTTAAAAGAAACAGCATCACGTGGGGTTTTCTTGAAGCATCACAGTGCAATGGTGGTGGAGTTCACAAACCTCCTTTCCAGCCCCACGCCCCTGTGGTCTTGGGAATAGGCACCAGGCCAAAGTTGCCTCTTGGCTCTTCAGGTCAGGACTGCAGAGCCCACAGGTGGAGTCGCCCAAGCTCCCCCACAATCGGCTGCTCACTAAATCCAAACATGTCAAAACAAAGCTGTTAGCTCCTCTCACTCCCAAGGGCACGAGGGACACACTTTCCAGTTTGCAGAGAATGTGCATGTTTTCTCAGGGGTTTCGACTGTGGAAGTGGGAGGCAGGGGGGTGTGTCTGGGTAGATGTCACCGTGGTGTGGTCTGCAGGAGCATATGGCCCTAGGAGGGAAGCTGTGTCCCCCGGATACTCTGCTGCCATTCTGCTGGCCCAGAGCTGGGCTTCAGTGCCAAGATCTCTGTGAGGCTGCGTCGGCATCATCACAGCTGAGTCAGTGTCCCTCAGCCTCACTTACTGCATAGGCATTTCCTTCCTGTGTAAGGACACCCAGCGCCTGGCTGGACACTCACACATGATCAGATAGATCCTTCCTCACGCCACACACAAAACTAAATTCCAGTTGTCTTCAAGTGCTAATAAACACACAAACTGCCAAGCTACTGAAGTAGCAGAAAGGCCCCTGGGGACAAGGAGCCCAGAGCCTGGACTGCCGTCAACCCAGAAGGCAAGTGGCCTGTGCAGCCCCTGGGTGGTCAGACTCCATGCACCAGCCACATGCCAGCCTTACACCAACAAGGATGCTGTAATGGACCACAACTCACAAAGTACTGAAACCCACAAGTTTTCAGTCATACTAAAACTGTAGTTGCTACCTTTGGTCATTGTTATATGATAGTCTGAACAACGTTGACAAAGGGCCATTAATAAATACCGTTATTGACATTAATCCAAATAAATGACTGTAAGACTTACATACTTCAGAAGTGACTTCCTTTGTGCGCAATTTATCCTGTTAAAGCAGTGGTTCTCAACCTTCCTAATGCCCTGGCCCTTTAATAAACAGCTCCTGTGGGTCACGACCCACAGGTTGAGAACCGCCGTGTTAAAGAATTCTTTAAAATCTTTAAAATATATATTTATAAAAAAGCAGTTATTCTTGGAGGAGGCCAGTGAATCAAATTAAAAAGAAATAGACAAATAAAGAAAAAATCTAGCATAAATCTTGTGTTTTAGAGGAATTGCCCTCCTAGGGAGTCAAACAGACAAGCAAAAGTTTCCCTTCTATGAGCTTCACACTGCTAAATGAGGGATGATGGGGCTGAAACTGCCCTGCACAGTAGTTATAGTAGTGGAGGTATCAGCCTCTCCATGCACAGCCCTGGTCAGCACTTCCACCCATAGCCCTGGTCAGCACCTCCACCCATAGCCCTGGTCAGCCTCTCCACGCACAGCCTGGTCAGCCTCTCCACACACAGCCTGGTCAGCCTCTCCACACACAGCCTGGTCAGCATCTCCACGCACAGCCTGGTCAGCCTCTCCATGCACAGCCCTGGTCAGCCTCTCCACGCACAGCCCTGGTCAGCATCTCCACCCAGAGCCCTGGTCAGCATCTCCACGCACAGCCCTGGTCAGCATCTCCACACACAGAGCCCTGGTCAGCATCTCCACGCACAGCCCTGGTCAGCATCTCCACACACAGAGCCCTGGTCAGCCTGTCCAC